>SKCR01032805.1:0-84979 GCA_019454045.1 Zanthoxylum bungeanum
TGACTGGAGTGACACTTCCGTCTTGACATCACATCCAATACACTACGATTCTCTGATAAACCCAGAATAGGTGAACACAGAACCGTTAAGATCCCCCACCACCAAAACTAAAGTTTACCGATTGTCGTAAGTATTAGCGATGTAAGTCTCAGGTTAAGACTATACACACCTACCTTGATTTCGGCCTCCCATAGACACCTAGTCATAATACCAATGGGATTCCGAAGGGTCTATCCAGAGCGAAGCTGTTTCCCGTACCATCGTTGAAACACGACCTCCTATCGCACTTGCACAAGTATCCAATACTTATATATATGAGAACTATGCCGTTGTGCCCTCACAACGCGCACAAGTGCAATACTAGCCTATTCCGCATTATCGATGTCCAGTCTCGATAATACTACGGCTAGGGATATTTAATGATTAATCCTTCGTGGACTGATACTGTCTCATATCATCTCAATCCAGGAACTAATCATAGGGACCTCTCTTCATTTATATATCTATGGTGATCTAATCACAAACGATGAGAGTGCAATTTCCTTATTACATAGTTAATTTGCTACAACAACACAATGATCTGTGCAAATAGTGACGCTATGGGTCATATTATTACCGTGGCGGAATAATACTATAGCCGATCTGTTTATCTACTTCGTGTCGAAACTCTAAAGTTCTGATCCGTGTTCTTCAAAGAAACACATAACTATAACGTGATGCCACATCCGTTAAGGTCACGAAATATTCATGTTCACATCTAGCCTAGCTAGATATGGGACCACTAACTTCACCATGAATAGGGCTAACAGATTGGTGGCACTTACACTATTACCAAGTAAACAGTGTTTTAGGTACTTTACCTAATAAACTAGATTCGTAGACTTTATTTGAATAGTCAAATCAGTCCTAGTACCCCTCTTCAAAAGTGTGGATATATAGAGTCTTGTATAATTCTGTCCTAGACAACAATGCCACAAATAAGTCTCTTACTTGATCAAATCAATCTGAGCTATTTATTTGTCATTTTATATGTTTTGAGATTTTAATTATATTCAAAATATAAATTCTGTTATTCACATCTAATGTGTTTATCTCAGTATCATCTTTATATAATGAAACACTTAGTGTTCTAGAATATAAAGGTTTATCCACAATGGATTAAACACTGATATAGAGATAATGTCTCTAGTCAAACTAGTTACATTATAACAGTTCCTAATTTAAGTACACACCCGAAGGGTAGTTCCTAAACTTAGGTATCTACGGTCGAAACAGCGACTTTCGTCCCGTTTCCGATTCGCAGAGCAATCTCAGCTTGAAGTCAGTATCCTCCTCAAAGCAGATTCTGAACATCAATACATATATTTTATGTACCACACTAAGTATTTAAAATCTAATTTCAATACTATTGTGAACATAACTTTGACAAACATTTTTAAAGTCAGAGCCTTGCCCTTTCTTTAATTCCTTCGTGTCTGCCATATCCAAATGGTAGTCACTTTGGGATATGTCAATTATCCTTTTCAATATTTCAGAACCTTAGGCCAAGCCTTGGGTTTTTAGAATATCGAAACGATATGCACCTCGTGCTACATGCCCAATCGCAAACTTTGACTTTTCACCTCTAGAATAGTCAATTAATTCTCCAAGAATTATTTATTGCAATTTTAATACTTCTTAAATCTAAAATTAGATTTATGACAAGTATATTAAATTAAGCACTAAAGTCATCATCACATAAATCTTCCAAAGATTTTATGCTCTACTTATTTTTCTTAATTTTGGGCTTAAGGTATAATAAGTTATTTTATCAAATAAAGTAACTTATTATTTATTCCCAATTTGAAAATTAAATCATTTAAAATATTTAATCCAAGATTATATTTTAAATATCCAACTTTTCAATTCTTTCTTGATTTCAATAGTCCAACTATTTAATCAATTATAAGTGGTACTATATATTATAATGATTATAATAGTCCAACTATATAATCAAATATAATCCAAATTAATTAACCTCAATTACATTGATTACTATAATCCAATTATAAAATCAACTGTAAATTGAAATAATTAATTCAAATATATTGATTAATATAATCCAATTATATATAATCAACTGTAATACAGTCCAACTGTTTATTAAAACAACATTTAAATATTAGTCCAACTAACATTTAATATTACGACGAAATAATTTGAATGAGCGCGTATGACGAGTAATTGAACGAATATTGCAAATTCAATTCTTGCCTCCCACTATTTTCGTCGAGCCTCTAACCCTCTGTCGAGTACTTGGGAAACCGTGTTTCCTAGTGGGCTAGGATCCCGTTAAATATCACACAATCTTGACTTTGGCCAACAAATGTATGATAATTAACTAGGTAGATCTCGAAGATCAATTGGATCTCATCCAACTCCTAGATCCAGTAGGTGGACATCCAAGTCCGAAACATATATCTTATATATGCCTATATATCTAATATATAGCCTAACCTTTTTCCTCTGAATCAACTAGGCCTTGGCTTTGGCAGAACAAACCTAATGATCCCAGTCAAGCGCGGACCCATTGACCATGGAAGCTTCGTAATCAATGTCGATGGACAAGAAGTGGTCTTGACTTTGGCAAACAAACCACAACTTGGACAAGACACCAATATGGAACAAAGCCTCGTGATTCAAACACATCTTCGACGGACAAGGGCTTGACTTTGGCACAAAACCCATGCCAATCTAGGATCTTGAGTAAGAATCACTCAATGGAAGGAAAAAAATGCATGATATTTGATGAGGGTTTTTCGCGTGTAATTGGCTACCAATTTAATTATCTTTGTTTAGGTCTCATCATCATACACCCTTAAACATGCATTCTAAATACATAATAAAGCGAGTATGAAAATAATAATAATGATATGCGGATGGATACTTTACATTGATCCTAGATCAAATCTCTCACTTTCTCACTCAAGCTAGCACTTGTATTACTTCTACCCGTTACACTACACTTCTAAAGAAACCTCATTTACATTGAGGGGAATATGTGAGAAGAGAATACAAAGAGAATAGAGGTGATAAGGCTGGACATGCAGGTCCAATTTAATAAATCGAATTTATTACAAGAATTTCCAAAATTGCCCCACCCGACTAATATCCATCCGATATACATTATTCATTCATCACAACCACGTATTCACACAAAAGCATGCTATCAATCAATCTAATCAAATTAATTAATCTGATAATTATGTGATCATCCAATGTTCAAACAACGATTTGATTTTGCTCGAGTCAAACTCGTTTTTGCGAATAAGTACTCAAAGTACGAATTCATGAATTAAATTAAACTACATAATTAAATCCAATTTAACATGTATTTAATGCTAATTCACTATTCAATTCCAATTAAATATTACACTTTATTTAATAAACCTTTAACGACTTAAATTCCAAATTTAATCGTGTCGGGACTCAAAGCCCGATTAACGTCCAACGTCAATTCAATTCAAGTCTAATGGGTTTTAATTAATTTCTATAAGGCGTGGGCTTCGGCAACCAAAGCCCAATCAAGGAGTAACCCCATAAGCCCAGAAATCAATTTAGGCCCATTAGGCCCAATTAAACTTTAAAGGTTTATAAGTTGCATTTGGGCTTTATGGTAGTAGTTTTGGGCCCAATTGGATCCAATCCATTTGGCCTAAACCCATCTTGATAAAATCTAGCCCAATAAGCCCAATTACAACTTAATAAGCCCAAATCCAATTTAAAGGCCTAATTCATTAAATTACACAAATCCAATTTCGTAATTTAATTACCTAAAGTGCATTACATGATTAATCACCCAAATCAATATTTCCAAAACACCAAATTAGTCCAATTAATCATGTTCATTAT
Organism: Zanthoxylum bungeanum; assembly: GCA_019454045.1. Lineage (NCBI taxonomy): Eukaryota > Viridiplantae > Streptophyta > Magnoliopsida > Sapindales > Rutaceae > Zanthoxylum > Zanthoxylum bungeanum. Next base: position 3,892 of record SKCR01032805.1, read on the forward strand.
CATCATCACATGTCCAACACATTAATGAAAAAATCAAACCCATTACATGCTTTAAAGCTCTGGGCCAAAGGATGGATTTTGTGTCCGATTTGGTTTCAATCCAATCGAACCCACAATCGACATTAAATCAACATCCTAAATGATTTCCAACACATCCAATTGTTCAAAATCAAAATTACCAAGACATTAAAGGGCATATGGAATTCGGCCAACATATACATTTTGGGGATTTTATGTTCAATTCAAAATTCAATCTAATTGACTTCAAATTAACATCATCCTTCATGATTCTAACTCATCCAATGAATCAAAATCAAAAATTCCAAGAATCCAAAATTCACATTACATTCGGCCAACACTCCAAATTTGGGGAAAATTGTTCCAAACAATTTTCTTGAAATTGATCAAATCAATCTTCAATACAACATATATTAAGCATGCTTAAACATCCAATTTTATAAAATCATGCTCAAATACAAAGTTCCCAATTTTAAGCCCTACATTTTCATGCTTGAACCTATAGCTCTTGATGCCATTGTTAGGTTTATATCTAGGTCCCAAGATCAAACAAGACATGAAATACATGTGTGAATACATCAACGGAGGTAGCGGAATACTCACATCGATCGGTTGAGACGATTTGAAGACGAATGAAGCCAAAACTCCACTGCCTTGGTCACGCCCACTGCTGCAGAATTGCTCACTGTTTTGGGCAGTTTTGGATCCACTTTGAAGCTCCAAACTTCATCGAATGGATCCCGCCTCATGGGTCAACCTCCCTAACACCTTCGCAATAGTCGTAAGTGTGCTAGCACTTGCGTTTTCACCATGAAAACCACTCATTGCTTCCCCTATAGCTCACGGCAGTGAGCTGAAATGGAAGAAGAAAGAGAGCCCTTTTGGGCGTGAGATGTGAGAGAGAAAATGGAGAGAAAAATGTGTTAAGTTAGTCAAAGCATTTTCCAAAATGCTTTATATATATTTTCCAAGAAAATATATTAAAACAATTACCAAATAATATATTAAATAATTAAAATGGTAAAAGTCTCACCAACTAACACTATTTCACCAAAACACATCACTATTCATTTTCACTTTATTAAAGTGACTTGATGTGTGTCAATCACTCAATCAATCAATCACATCAATCAATCACATCACTCAAAGTGACTATTGATTTGACGCTTGATGTGACGAATGATTTGACGCTTGATGTGACTTACGTTGCCGCACTCGAATTCGAAATACGAATGCGCTCGCAATCACACTCGGGCTTGGGTTCACTAATTCTCAATTAGCGAATTTTCCGTCGCGTCGTAATTAAATGATTACGCCTAGCGAATTCACTATTCATGTCGCTAACGAATTAATTCTAAATTAATTCGTTTGCCCGAATTAAAATCTAATTTTAATTCAGCGTCGAAATTTAATTTCATTTAATATATCGAATATATTAATTTACCGATTAATTCCAAATTAATCATTCTCTCTCTTTAGACGATATTTTATCCCAGATAAAATATCTCCGTAATTAATCCTAGATTAATTTTCTTTCTTCTTCTATAATCCCAGATTATTAATGAGTGCGAGTTATGCGTCATCGGTGCATTATCGGGAAGCGACCCATGAGATCCCCGGATACGTTGGAAGTAAATACGGTCGTCGGAGTATCCGAATCACGTACGTACCAAGTACTACGTTCTACCGATTTACGAGACAAGATCGGCTTCTAGCAAAGCACGAAGTCTACCCAATTCTCCGTCATATTCATCTAAGAATATTTAAGATCTATATCAAGCGTAGTATACCAAGTATCGTGTATATCGGCCCAGTATCGGATAGTCACGTGATAGGGCTGGGGCTGGATAAGTGTCTGCCCCGTCCGAAGCACATGTCGGATGTCTGGTAACTAGTCTCTATGATCGGATATACATGACCTTGTCATAATATCCCGATGGCCGGCCAGCACTTAAGAGCACTAATACCGTATCCTGCGTGACATCATCTCCACTATGACTGGAGTGATACTTCCGTCTTGACATCACACCCAATACTCTACGATTCTCAATATACCCAGCATTGGCGTACACAGAACCGGTTAGAGTCCTAGACGACCTCAACTAAAGTATATTGATTGTCGTAAGCATTAGCGGTGCAAGTCTCAGATTAAGACCAAATACACCTACCCTGATGTCGGACTCTCATAGACACATAGTCATAATACCAATGGGATTCCGAGGGGTCTATCCAGAGCGAAGCTGTTTCCCGTACCATCGGTGAAACACAACCTCCTATCGCACTTGCATAAGTATCCAATACTTATATATATGAGAACTATGTCGTTGTGCCCTCACAACGCGCACAAGTGCAATACTAGCCTATTCCGCATTATCGATGTCCAGTCTCGATAATACTACGACTAGGGATATTTAATGATTAATCCTTCGTGGACTGATACTGTCTCATATCATCTCAATCCAGGAACTAATCATATGGACCTCTCTTCATTTATATATCTAAGGTGATCTAATCACAAATGATGAGAGTGCAATTTCCTTGTCACATAGTTAATTTGTACAACAACACTATGATCTGTACAAATAGTGACGCTATGGGTCATTATCCAACAATATTAATCTGGATTTACATCCAGTATTGTCTTGAATGCCCTCTATGGGTCGAGAATATGTTTCCTATCCAATTTTCTTATAAATTGGCAAAGAGGGTGTTTTAAAGTCAGATTCTCGATATCGTATTGTTGTCTTTCTTTTTGAAATTGTGTAAAAAAATTTCGAATTACTCGATGAACATGTCCTCTAGGATATGTCTCAAGAGTCAATGATATATCATCTAAAGACTCCTTACTCAAGCCATCTCTAATGAATTGAATTTTATCTTCGCGATTGTAAGATGATGAGTGGTAAATAGATCACTATTTCTCACTCATTTGACCTAATATTTTGCATAGTTTCTTGGGTTTTGTGAACATTTTTATGTGTTTTGTGTTATTTTATAGATAAATAAAGTTTCAGGACTCTCTAGAATCAAATCAGGGCCAAAACAGTGAAAAATGGACAAAATGGGCAAAATTGTCATTTGGGCGTCGCGACCGCTAACGTGCACCAGAGTCTAATAAATCAGAGAAGTCTACTATCATACACCGGACACGTGTCACAATCAGAGAAGCCTGCTATCATGTGCCGGACACATGTCACAATCAGATAAGTTTGCTATCATGTGCACTTGCTAACATGCGCCCGCCACGTGTCAACATCACAGCAAAATCTGCTAACATACACCGTGCCACGTGTCACCATCACATGCTGCCGACAATCGACATCGCCACGTCATCGCCACATCAGCACAATAATTCAGCTGCCGATAGCCGCCTGCCACATGTCACCATCTCCGCAAGCCGCGCAACACGTGGTGTAAATCAATGGCGCGTCGCGACGCGCAAGGTTGTGCGCGTCGCGATGCGCATGGCTTATTGATGCCTATAAATTCAGGACAAATTTTCATTTTCATTTCATACCTTCTTCTATGTAATTCCTTAAGAATACTAAGAAGATTGTATCTTGTGTTTTATTTTCAGTTCAGTAATTAATTTTATTTACTTTTACGCAATAGTACTTTCCTTTCTTTACTTTTCAGTTTTTACTTTTCAGTAATGAGGAGGTAACCCCCCCTGCTGGGGTAAAAGGTAAAGCTTTTATTACTAATATTTAGATTAATCTCCCTTAATTATAATTATAAACTAGTTAAAACCTGACTTAATGAGGATACCGCATGATTAGTCAGTTGGTAATTATTGAAATTGGTTTTAACCTGACTTAATGAGGATACCACCTGATTGGTCGGTTGGTAATTAATTATTAATTTGACTTAATCAGGATACCGCCTATATGGCTGATTGGTAATATCACGCAAAGTTAATATATTATATTAAGGGAGATATCTAAAATAGTAGTGATAAAAGTGAATCATTTAACCCCATTATTTTCTTTTATTGTACTTTTACATTTTAATTTCCAGCATTTACTTTATTTAAATTCAGCATTTACTTTATGTCTTTTATTTTATTTAAGCTTTTACTAGCCTTAGATATGTGTTGTAACTAAGTCTGTTAACTGGGGTTGTGATGAATTCCAATATCACCGGTTTATAAGGGGTTATTTTATAGTTTGGGTAATATAAAGGTTTACTTATTAAGTCTTAAGCTTAATGCTTCTTGTTAATTGGCCACTAATAAAATTGATTTGGTAAACTTAAAATAACTTGACAAAGGAATTTTAGGTTTCAGCCTAGACTTAATAGTCCACGATCTTCCTTGAGGATATATAACCCTTTAATAGATTTCCTTACACGATAGACATATACCTGTCGGGCGAGGGTAACCACAATTAGAACTTAATCTTAATGAATTCAGGTAACTAGGTTGACATAGACATATGATTAATCGGGTTACCCTGGGTATTTGTATCCGACCATCGATAGAGGCTTTTACAGAATTTCGTGTTCCAGGTTAGTAAACTAATATATTACACAAACGTAAAATAACCACTTCATCTCTAAAAAGATATTGGAATAATTTACAACCCTGGATAGTTTATTAATATTGAATTTTCCTCAATCTACTTTCGTATTATTTCTTTTACTTGTTTTAATTTTAAAGTCACCATCCAAACAAACAACCAATACATTAAATACTTGTAAAAATTTGGCTTCATAAATTAATAGCTTTTTATACTAATTGAACGATACGTGCGCTTGTGTTATACTCGTGTGATTACACACCGGTTAAGTTTTTGGCGCTGTTGCCTGAGGCTTATTTATCTTTCACTATTAGTTTTGGGGTTAGATACCTTTACTTGTATCTAATTCATTTTTACTTATTATTTCTATTTTCTTGTGTTTCAGGTTCTCAGACACTACATAAGATGAACCAGAAGCTTTGAAATCCGTTCGCTAGACCCAGAGATTGAAAGAACCATCAGACAGTTGAGAAGAGAAAGGCAAGAAGGCCAAGAAGCACTGATCAACATGGAACCTGAACCTTTAGAGGTTACACCACCAATCCCCATTTGAGACAGAACTATTTCGATGGTTGACGACTTCATTCCTGTATTGTACTTCCTCCCTTACCAACTTCCTGGAAGTTTGCGACACTTTCAATTACAACCGAGTGGCTGAAGAAGCAATGAGACTGCGTGTTTTCCCATATTCCTTGAAAGACATAGCTAAAGCTTGGCTACATTCACTACCAGCAGGTTCCATCACAACTTGGAACACTCTAGCCACCAAATTCCTTGCACAGTACTTTCCACCAGCCAGAACTACAAAGCTAAGGAATGACATCACATCCTTTGTGCAACAAGATCAGAATCCCTCTGCGAAGCTTGGGAAAGGTACAAGGATTTACTCCAGAAATGTCCTCACCATGAGATTGCAAAGTGGCTACAAGTCGAAACCTTATATAATGGACTTTCTGGAATAATGAGAACCACAATTGATGCTGCTACTGAAGGTGCTTTAATGGAAAAATGAGAAGATCATGCCTGTGACCTAATTGAAGAAATGGCCAACAACAATTCATTGTGGCCAACAGAAATGAGCATAATCCAAAGAATTGCTGGAATTTATGAAGTTGGAGCCAACACAGCAGTGAATGCCAAGCTGGATCAGATATGCAAATTCATGGAAACTCTTAGCATGCAAGGTAATACTGGATCAACAAGTTCACCATATGGAGGAGTAACAGAGACAAACCAACATGATGAGACAGTGAATTATGTCAATAATTTCAACAGACATGGGAACAATCCTTATTCCAACACCTACAACCCAGGGTAGAGGAATCACCCCAATTTCGCATGGAGCAATAATTCAGGGCAAAAGAACTATCCACCACCTGGATTCCAACAACAAAACAAAGGCCATGAGCATGAAAAAGAACCGGGAATAGTATAAGTGCTAGCTCAATTAAAAAAATATGATGATATGTTTCAAAGCCAATCAGCTTCTATAAAGGCACTGGAAAATCAAATTGGACAACTGGCCAATGCTCAGAGTTACAGACCGCCAGGTAACCTTCCTAGAAACACAGAACCAAATCTAAGGAATCGAGGGAATGAGCAATGTCAAGCCATTACTTTGAAAAGTGGTACTGAAATCAACAAAGATGTTGGAATCAATACATCCATTGAAGAAGTTCCAAAAGATGCAGTTCCACAGATGGAGGAAAAAGAAGCAAAGGAAAAAGATCAAGAAAGAATCACTCTACCTCCATCTTTTCCACATCGACTTCAGAAAAGTAAACTGGACAAGCAGTTTGCTCGATTCTTGGAGGTCTTCAAAAAGCTACATATCAACATTCCATTTGCAGAAGCGTTGGAAGAAATGCCCAGCTATGTCAAATTCATGAAAGACATTCTTTCACGAAAGTGAAGATTGGGAGATTACGAGACAGTAGCATTGACAGAAGAATGCAACACCATCATTCTGAGGAACTTCCCCCAAAGTTGAAAGATCCTGGCAGTTTCACTGTCCCATGCACAATTGGAGAACATTACATCGGTAAAGCTTTATGTGACTTAGGTGCAAGTGTTAATTTAATGCCTTTTTCGATTTACAGGAAACTACAAATTAGAGAAGCAATGCCCACCTCAGTCTCTCTGTAACTTGCTGATAGAACACTCGTATTTCCGAGAGGTGTAGTTGAAGATGTGCTGGTCAAAGTCAACAAACTCATTCTCCTAGCAGATTTCATTATCCTTGACATGGAATAAAATAAAGATGTGTCTATCATCATGAGGAGACCATTCTTGGCTAAAGGTCGAACTGTTATTGATGTACAAAAAGGAGAACTAACCATGAAAGTGCATGACCAAGAAGTTACCTTCAATGTTTTCAAAGCCATGAAATCACCGAGTGATGAAAATGAGGAGGAATGTTTCAGAATTGACGTTATTGATAGTATCATCCAGGATACTGATGCAATGCTACCTCCCATAGATAAACTTGAAGCTTGCATCACCAATATGACTGACAGCGAGCTAGATGCTGAAATTCTGGAATGTATCAACTACCTTGACAAACCCTTTTGATTCAAATCGACACCACATGTGGAAAGTCTGGAACTACTGAAAGAGGACCGAATCAAACCCTCAATTGAAGAACCACCGCAGCTGGAGCTAAAGTTACTTCTGAGCCCTCTCAGGTATGCATTCTTAGGAAATGCTTCTGAATTTACTGTGATTATTCTTCGTCGCTAACATTGAAGCATGAAGAAAACTCTCACAACTTTTCTTCATGGCATTAGTCCATCATTTTCAAAGTTCTGGGATAATGTGATTATTTCAACTACATAGTATCAGGAAAATGGCCGTGAAGAAAAATGATGCTAGTGATTTTTCAAAGTTCTGGGATAATGTGATTATTTCTTCGTCGCTAACATCGTGATGCTAGTGATTTTGCTGTAGGTACAGTTTTGGGATAATGCAAAGCAAAGATTTTCCATACCATTTACTACTCCAGCAGAACTCTGAATGAAGAACAACTCAACTACACAACCATTGAAAAAGAGTTTCTTGCATTTGCTTTTGATAAATTCTGCTCCTATCTGTTGGGTCCCAAAGTGGTGGTCTACACAGATCATTCAGCAATCAAATACCTGATCGCGAAGAAAGATGCCAAACCCATATTGATCCATTGGATACTTCTACTACAAGAATTTGATGTGGAGATCAGAGACAGGAAATGGACAGAAAACCAAGTGGCAGATCACTTATCGAGACTCGAGAATGGAGAAACAGTCAAGGAAACTTTTCCAGATGAACAACTATTTGCCATGAAACAGCATGATGTCCATTGGTATGCTGACTATGTGAACTACATAGTATCAGGAAAATGGCCGTTGGAATGGAAAACTCAGCAACAAAAGAAGTTCTTCAATGAAGTCAAACATTATGTCTGGGATGAGCCGTACCTGTTCAATCGTTGTGCTGATTAATTACTGAGATGTTGTGTTCCAAAAGAGGAGGTCAATAATGTCCTACAACATTGTCATTCATCACTATACGATGAACACTTCAGTGGGAATAAAACTGCAGCCAATGTCCTACAGTCAGGTTTGTTCTGGCCCACTCTTTTTAAAGATGCTTACTTATTTGCTCTTCAATGTGATAAGTGCTAGAGAACGGGAAATATTTCAAGGAGAAATGAGGGACCTTCGCAAAACATTATGGAAATGGAGATATTTGATGTATGAGGATTGATTTTATGGGACCCTTTGTTCCATCATTCGGAAACATGTACATACTAGTTGTAGTAGACTACGTCTCCAAATGAGTTGAAGTAATTGCACTGCCATCCAATGATTCAAAAGTGGTGATTAAATTCCTTAAAAAGAATATTTTCACTTGCTTCGAAACATCTCAGACGATTATCAGTGATGGTGGCACACATTTCTGCAACGAATATTTCGATGCACTCATATCCAAATACATAGTTACTCATAAAGTTGCCACAACTTATCATCCACAGTCAAATGGATAGGTTGAAGTTTCAAACAGGGAGATCAAAAGAATCTTGGAGAGAACTGTTGGATCAACAAAGAGGGACTGGTCTATAAAACTAGATGACACATTATGGGCCTACCGGACAACTTACAAGACACCCATCGGTATGTCTCCATATCGAATGGTATTTGGGAAAGCATTCCATCTGCTAGTGGAGCTTGAACACAAGGCGTACTGGGCACTGAAGAAGTTAAATCTTGATCCATAAGCAGCAGGAGAAAATCGACTCCACCAACTCAACGAATTGGAGGAATTTCGCCTACAAGTTTATGAGAATACCAAACTGTACAAAGAAAATACCAAGAAATGGCATGATCGAAAAATAGTGTGGAGACTATTGGATCCAAGGCAACAGGTGTTGTTATACAATTCAAGGTTGAAAATTTTCCCTGGAAAGTTGAAATCAAGGTGGTCAGGTCCATTTGTGATTACTCAGGTTTTACCATATGAAGCTGTTGAGTTACTTAATATCAACACCAACGAAACATTCAAAGTTAACAGTCAGAGTGTCAAGTGGGGAGAATCATTTGAGCGACAAAGAAAATGTCACACTTTCAGATCCAGCCTAACGTTCGGGCAGTCATGTCTAGCTGACGACTTTAAACTTAGTGCTAGCAGGGAGGCAACCCATGCAATTTTTGTATATATTCAGATTTGGTGTGTTTTATTTTTGTGTGTTTCATTTGTGTAGGTAAAGTCATTTCAGGATGGAAGACGTTCTCACAAATCTTCACAAGCAATTTCCTTCTCTCCCTAAAAATTCTCTGATGAAAGTCTACAAAGCTCGCCTGGAACGAATGAGACTACTGATGATCAAAGGTATTCCTAATGACATTCGTTGGATTATTGAAGCACAAGTCCGATTGGCAGGTGAGTTCTCTGACTCTTTTATTTCATATTTGTCTGGTTTAGGAAGAAGCACCTATGCTAAAAAGAGAAGAGCTAAAAGAATGAGTGTTTGCTATAAATATACTCACATGACATGTAATACTAGTTTTCGTTCTTTAGGAATGGTGTCTGATAACCGTAAAGATAAAATTAAATTCATTAGGGATGGCTTGAGTAAGGAGTCTTTAGATGACATATTTAAGACTCTTGAGATGCATTCCAGTGGATATGTGCATTATACAATTCACATGTTATATACACAATTTCGAAAAAAAGACAACAATTAAGTCTCAGGAATCTGACTTTAAAAGACCCTGTTTGCCAATTTATAAGAAAATTGGATGGGAAGCTTGTCCATGATGCATAGACGTCATTCAAGCCGTTACATTTTGTAAATATTATTTTCTCTTTGTATATATCTAATAATTGTGATTTGTTTTGTCATTTTCTTTTATTTTCTCCGACAAGATCCAGGCTTTTTGACCTTTCACGTTTTATTTTACTGTTTAGCTAATAATTGTCATTTGGCAGGTACTGGTGCTATTTTTACTTACCTTTTTTCAGGTGTTATAAATTCAACTCAACATTGTACTTTTGAAGGCATCCAGATTTGAGAAAGAAACATATAATAATGGAAGCCACTTCAAGAAGACGAGTTGTAAACATCTGTGTGTTTTGCGGTACTAGTGTTGTAACTAAGCCATAATACGTTGGAGCAGCACAGGAATTGGGTAGAGTCATAGCTGAGAGGAGTATGCACTTAGTAAATGGCGGTGGCAAACTTGGACTAATAATGATTGTTTCAAGGGCTGCATAAGAGGGAGGCAGTCAAGTCTTGGGAATCATCCCAAAACCCTTGGGAGATGCGAATCTTATAGGACCATCAAACATAGAGGAATTGATCATGCCAGGTATGTCTGAATGACTGATGGAAATGATTAACCGTGCTGATGCTTTTATTACTTTGTCAGGTGGCTTGGGTACGATGGACGAAATTTTTATAGTGTTATCTTGGGCGAACTTGAACATACACCAAAAACCACTTGGACTGTTTAACGCTGATGGATTTTATGATTTTCTTTGTGTGTTTCTTGATGATGCCCGGAGAAATGGATTCGTGTCAAAGCCTGTAAAAGAACTCCTCTTTACGGTCAAAACTGCCCAAGATTTAATTGACCAAATTTTAGCCTTTGAACCACAAATTGACCTTATCATTTCCAAGATAAATTGGTCCGATAATGATCGTGGTAAGAAGCGTTGGATAAATCTGGATCTCCAGCTAACCAGGTACTGTTTTTAAACTCTTCTTCTACTTTTTAAGACATTGGGGACAATGTCTCATTTAGGTTTGGGGGAGGGGAATAGTTGGCTAGTATCTTGTTTTTATTGCGTTATTTTTAGTCAAAAATTTTCGAAAAAATAAAAAAAAATCAAAATTTTTTACAAAAAATAAAAAAAAATATTTTGTGTTTTTGTGTTTTTAATTTGACTAATCAGGTGAAATTGGTGTGAGATAGCAGTGTAAGGAATTTCCACTCCTGAGACGTATCTCAACCTATTTCGTAACAAGTTAAATGTTTGTTTATTTCCTTTTGAATTATTTAATTTGTGAATTCTCCATAAAACTGACTAAAATGGATCTTCATATGCTCAGTTGACAAGTATTATCAACATGTATGGTAACATACGGACATGAGCTGTAATTGAAAAGTTTGTAATATTCAGTGCTCTAGTTTAATTGGAAGAAACATATAAAAATGCAATGGAATAAAAAAAACATCTGAGATCCGAGTTATTAAGTCCGTAGGGGTGTTTTAACATCTAGTGCCCTAAAACCAACTAGTTTAGGAGTCACTAGCCCGAACCTCGCTACATGGATCGAAGATGTTAATATATATATATGTATATATATATATATAATATGTCTGAAATATGAGTAATTAAGTCTGTAAGGGTGTCTTAACACCTAGTGCCCTAAAGCCAATTGGTTTGGGAGTCACTGACCCAAAGCTCGTTACATGGATGGATGATATTGTATATAAATAAAAAATCAGAAAAATTAGAAAAATATTCCATTACTTAAAAAAGTTGTGAATTCTGATATAACTTTAGGACAAAATTATTGCTTTCTTTTGAACTACACTTATGAATATTGTGGGAACAATGAATTGATTAATATCTTGTTAGATGTGTGTATGGAGAATGATAAAAATAATCAGAGAATTTACTTATTCCGTAATTTAGAAAGAAAGAAAACAACTCTTAACTTGGATAAGAAGTTTCACTTGTTTAGTCACTAACTTATTTATTATCTTTTCTCTCGTCTTTTTGCTTTTCTGTGCATTAGTTTTATTTTATTTTTACTTTTGTGTTCATTAGTTTTATAATGACATTTGTGGGTATCGTTGCTGTAAGCCCTCACGAGACTACAACTCGTCCACTAGGGACACAGAGGGGTTTAAAGGCTTGTTGCATACGCTAAATGCAACCATGATCCCTATGAAAATGGCTTAATTTAAATTTATTTTAAAGATGTTTATGTTATTTTATGTTATTGTTTTGCTCGAGGACTAGCAAAATGTTAGGTTTGAGGGTGTGATGAGTGGTAAATAGATCACTATTTCCCACTTCTTTGACCTAATATTTTATATAGTTTCTTGGGCTTTGTGAATATGTTTATGTGTTTTGTGTTATTTTGTAGATAAATAAAGTTTCAGGACTCTCTGGAATCAAATCAGGGTGAAAACAGTAAAAAATGAACAAAATGGGCAAAATTTTCATTTGGCCGTCGCGACGCGCAGCCTCCGTCACGACCGCTAATGTGCACCGGAGTCTGCTAACGTGCACCAGAGTCTACTAAATTAGATAAGTTTGCTATCATGCACCGGACACGTGTCACAATCAGAGAAGTCTACTATCATGCACTGGACACATGTCACAATCAGAGAAGTTTGCTATCATGCGCCCTTGCTAACATGCGTCTGCCACATATCAACATCACAGCAAAATTTGCTAACGTGCGTCGTGCAACGTGTCACCATCATATGCTGCCGACAATCGATATCGCCACATCATCGCCACATCAGCACAATAATTCAACTGCCGACAGCCGCCTGCCATGTGTCACCATCTCCGCAAGCCACGCAACACGTGGCGCAAATCAATGGCGCGTCGCGACGCGTAAGGTTGTGCGCGTCACGATGCACATGGCTTATTGATGCCTATAAATTCAGGCCGAATTTTCATTTTCATTTCATACCTTCTTCTATGTAATTCCTTAAGAATACTAAGAAGATTGTATCTTGTTTGTTTATTTTCAGTTCAGTAATTAATTTTATTTATTTTTACGCAATAGTATTTTCCTTTCTTTACTTTTCAGTTTTTACTTTTCAGTAATGAGGAGGTAACTCCCCCCTGCTGGGGTAAAAGGTAAAGCTTTTATTACTAATATTTAGATTAATCTCCCTTAATTATAATATATAAACTAGTTAAAACCTGACTTTATGAGGATACCGCATGATTAGTCGGTTGGTAATTATTGAAATTGGTTTTAACCTGACTTAATGAGGATACTCCTGATTGGTCGGTTGGTAATTAATTATTAATTTGACTTAATCAGGATACCGCCTATATGGCTGATTGGTAATATCACGCAAAGTTAATATATTATATTAAGGGAGATATCTAAAATAGTAGTGATAAAAGTGAATCCTTTAACCCCAGTATATTCTTTTATTGTACTTTTACATTTTTAATTTCCAGCATTTACTTTATTTAAATTCATCATTTATTTTATGTCTTTTATTTTATTTAAGCTTTTACTAGCCTTAGATATGTGTTGTAACTAAGTCCGTTAACTGGGGTTGTGATGAATTCCAATATCACCGGTTTATAATGGGTTATTTTATAGTTTGGGTAATATAAAGGTTTACTTATTAAGTCTTAAGCTTAATGTTTCTTGTTAATTGGCCACTAATAAAATTGATTTGCTAAACTTAAAATAAACTTGACAAAGGAATTTTAGGTTTCAGCCTTAGACTTAATAGTCCACGATCTTCCTTGATGATAGATAACCCTTTAATAGATTTCCTTACAGGATATACATATACTTATCGGGCGGGGGTAGCCAAAATTGGAACTTAATCTTAATGAATTCAGGTAACTTGGTTGACATAGACATATGATTAATTAGGTTACCCTGGGTATTTGCATCCGACCATTGACAAAGGCTTTTGCAGAATTTCGTGTTCCAGGTTAGTAAACTAATATATTACACAAACGTAAAATAACCACTTCATCTTTAAAAAGATATTGGAATAATTCACAACTCTGGATAGTTTATTAATATTGAATTTTCCTCAATCTACTTTCGCGATATTTCTTTTACTTATTTTAATTTTAAAGTCACCATCCAAACAAACAACCAATCCATTAGATACTTGTAAAAATTTGGCTTCATAAATTAATAGCTTAGGTATTAAGTCCTTGTGGGATCGATAATTTTTATACTACTTGAACGATACGTGCGCTTGCATTATACGCATGAGATTACGCACCGGTCATGAGACACTATTCATAAAGAACAACAACGAGTGTTGCACGTCCAACATGCATATTTATAATAAACACCTAATTGTTTAGCTCTTCGTTTCTTAACATAGGTGTTTTTCCCTAAACTAGGCATGTACGAAATGAAATAATCAGATGACTCACCTGCCAAGCGAACCCTTACTTCAATTACACAACGAATATCTCTAAGAGTACCATTGATCATAATAAGCCTTATTCTTTCGGTGCATGCTTTGTAAATTTTCATCTGAGCATTTTTGGGGGAGAGAAGGAAAATGATTATGGAGTTTTTCAAGAGTTTCTTACATACTTTGATTGTAGGGTATCAATAATTTTAGGAAACTGAAAGAACCGACTTAGAGTCACGGAGTACCGTTATCCACTGTTTAACCGGGGTGTAAGACTCTGACAAAAAAGAAAACAATTACTGCAAAACTCAAGAAAAAATGGGAATTAGACAAATACAAAAGAAAAGAAAAGAAATAATAGCTTGAAATGCATCAATCACAGTACATTGGTTTTGAAAGGAAAGTGATTCATGAAAATTTGAACACTCTAAAAATGATTTCAGACGTTGTCCGTTTACTTTAAATACATCACCATCCTTAGGATTCTCAATGTCAATAGCTCCATATTGGTAAACGTGCTTCACAATAAATGGGCCACTCTATTTGGATTTAAATTTTAAGGAAATAAATGAAGACGAGAATTATAAAGAAAAACCTTTTGACCAATTTCAAATATTTTTCATGAAATTCGACTATCATGAAAGGCCTTAGTTTTAGCTTTAAGAATTTTCATATTCTCATATGAATCATTCCTTAGCTTTTCAAGTTCATTTAATTGCAGTTTACGTTCATGACTGGCATTTTCAAGGTTTGAATTTAATGCTTTAATATCCCAATATGCCTTATGCTAAGTTCTATAGGTAAATGACAAGGTTTTCCATAAACTAGATAATATGGAGACATTCCCATAGAAGTTTTGAAAGCTCTTCGATATGCCCAAAGTGCATCAGTCAGTCGAAGAGGTCAATCTTTGCGATTTGGATTAATTGTTTTTTTCCAAAATTTATTTGAATTTCCTATTTGCTTGTTAAACTTGACCATTTGTCTGAGTGTGATAGGAGTTAGAAACTTTATGTGTAATTCCATAGTTTTCATAGGGGTATTCACGGGTCGGGTCGGGTCAAATTTTTAAAATTCTATTTGACCTGATCGATTCTGGTCGTGCAGGTCGGATGACCTGAAACCCGAAATTTTAAAGTGGAACCCGCGCGGGTCAGGTCACTGTGGGTCGAGTAAAATAAAGTGCAGGTCGGGTCGAAAAAATACATAATATATATTTTATGATATAATTTTGATAGGATTTGTAGTTAAACTAAATTATGATAAAATAACTAGAGAGGAAAAGAGAAAAATCCTTAATTGCAATTTGATTAGTTCATATAAGCTACAAACGGATTATTGCGGCTCGACTCATTAACCGAATTAATGTTCTGGTTATACGCTTATACCACTAGAATTTGACAGCTTAAGAAACACCATATTATTTATGGAAAATATATTAATATTTGGACAATTTATTTAGCACAACAAAGATAAAGGTCCATACAACAACTGTTGTATGTTTGTTGCTTTGTTCATTAATCTTACAAGACACAGAACTTGAGTTCTGTGATGGCCAAGCAATATTTAGTTAAAAAAAGTGCGGGTCGGGTCGAGTCGAAAAAAATGCATAATATATATTTTATGATAGAATATGTAGTTAAACTAAATTGTGATAAAATAACTAGAGAGGAAAATGGAAAAATCCTTAATTGCGGGTCGGGACGGGGCAAACCTGATTTTTTTGCATTAAACTTGTGACCTGACCCGATTTTGTAGGTCGGGTCGGGTTTGACCTGAAGGTATTTTTTTATTTTATAAACCAGACCGGTCGGGTCGGGTCGGGTCGGGTCGCGGGTTGAACCGACCCTATGAACACCACTATTTTTTCATTAAGGACTGAAAATGCTTGTTACAAAAGTGTTTACTTCCATCACTTATAATGGCCCGAGGGATTCCAAATCGAATAAAGATATTTTCTTTTAAAAATTTAATCACAATTTTATGATCATTATTTCGACAAGGAATCGCCTCAACCCATTTCGAGACATAATCGACGACAACTAAAATATATAAAAATCCAAATAACGGTGGAAATGGACCTATGAAATCTAGTCTCCAACAATCAAAGATTTCGATGACAAGGATGAGATTTAAAGACATCATGTTTCTTTTTGAAATGGATCCCAACTTTTGAAAATTTTCACAAGTTTTGCAGAAAACATGTGTATCTTTAAATAAGGTGGGCCAATAAAATCCACACTGTAAGATTTTTGCAACTGTTTTTTAGACGAGAAGTGACCTCTGCATGCTTCTGAATGAAAAAACTGAATAACACTACTTATCTCATTGTTCGGTATGCATCATCGGAAAATTTGATCAGGGCAATACTTGAACAAATATGAATCTTCCCGGTAGAATTTTTTGACTTTGGTCAAAAATTTCTTCTTGTCTTAATGGCTCCAGTCTGGAGGTATTTTTTCCGTTGCAAGAAAATTGACTGTATTAACATACCAAGACATTGTATTTACAGATTTTAAAAAAATCATCAGGAAAAATGTCATTGATATGAGTTGTGTCAATTAATGACTCATTTGTGAGTCTCAATAAATGATCTGCAACCACATTCTCTGCTCATTTCTTGTCTTTGATTGTGAGATTGAATTCTTGAAATAACAAAATCCACCGTAGTAATCTTAGCTTTTATTCCTGTTTAGACATCAAATATCTAACAGCAGCATGGTCAGAATAAACAATGGTTGGGGAACTAATTAAATATGATCAAAATTTATCCAATGCAAATATTACAGCAAGTAGTTCTTTTTCTGTGGTAGTGTAATTCATTTGTGCACTGTTCAAAGTTCTACTTGCGTACAAAATTACATACGGCTTACCTTCATTTCTTTTTCCTAATATTGCGCCAACTGCATAATAATTGACATCACACATTAGCTCAAAAGGAAAATACCAAGGGGATTGCATGATAGAAGCAGAAGTTAAAATACTGATAATCATTTCAAATGATTTTTGATATTCTTCTGTCCATTCAAATGTTGCATCATTTAATAGGAGGTTACACAAGGGTCTAGATATGTAACTAAAGTTTTTAATGAACCTTCTATAAAATCCTGCATGTCTGTAGGCACTGCATTTTTGCATATAAGTCCCGATGATGAGCCTCGTATGGAGGCACTACCCGATAAGTTGCGGAAGTCGCGGGAAACGGACGTCGGAAGGGAAAATTCAAAAATCAATACCTTGCCAGATTTCATTCGTTTCCTTAGTCTCAGGATCTGCTCGATTGGTCACTATTTTAACTGTTAGACTCGGCCCAGAAAAAAAACCCCCGCACCCATCCAAAGCCCATTTCGCCCAAGCCCAATCCAAAAATAATTAAAACACTTAAAACACATGTCACAAATTAAATTAAATCTAATCAAATCAAATAAATTAAATCAAATCCAATTAAAATCAAAACAAATCTCATTCTTAAATTAAATAAATCACCTTCCTAATTTAAATAAATCACATGCCTAAATTAAATAAATCAAATCAAATCACCTTCCTAAATTAAACAAATCCATTTCCTAAACTAAATAAATCACCTTCATAAACTAAAGAAATCATTTCCTTATAACAGACTAATTAAATATTCCCCATGATCACTAAATCTTCATTTCCTACTCATACAAGGACAACCCTAACCCACTCTTATAAAAAGACACACAAACCAAACCTTTAAAGGGAGGGAGCTCATATTCACGAAAACACAAAAAATAAAACCCTAGCTCTCCCTTCTCTCTCTGTCACTCACGTAGCCACAAGCAACAACCCCACTCACACAGCCCTTATTAGCACCGACACATCTAGCCTAGAACTGCCCCTTCATGCCCAAACTGAAAACACACAACACACTCAGCCCCTAAAGCCACACGCCTCTAATCCACAAATCTATTGCGCACACACAAACAACGCAAGCCCCACCGAAACACACTGGATCAGCCACCTGTTGGGTTTCTCTAAGGTCTTAGGATCAAATCAAACATCAAACATGTGTGAATACTACAATGAAATATGGCGGAATCATACTCACATTGATCGGTTGTGCGATGCGACGAAAAAATCTTTGTGCTCCTCCTAAAAGCTCTCGGCAGTGGGCAGAGTTTGTCCTCCAAAATTTTCGGTCATCACCTTCATCAAGCTCCAAGCTTTGTGTTGTGATTCCATGCTCATGGGTGCGGTTAGCGTGCTAGCACTCCGAAAATTTTGCCGCAAAACTTTCTTATCATCTCCTTCAAGTCTCGGCATAAACCAGAAAAATAAAAGAAGAAATGCCCCTTGGGCGTGAGAGTGAGGGAGAGGAAGAGAGGAAAATGTTGAGTGTTGGTTGTTTTTAAAATTGTAAATGATTTTCTAAAAATCTAATACACATTTTTTTTGGTTTCAAAAAGTCAAAGCAATTAAGCCAAAACCACCTCCATCACTATTCACATCACTCATGACAAGTTGTCAAATCACTCAAAGTGACTAGACATCACATCAATCAATTGACTAGTGATTTGACGCTTGATGTGACTTCTGGGCCGCACTTTAATTCGCAATGCGAGTGCGCCCGCAAACACTCTTGGGCTCGGGTTCACTAATTCCAAATTAACGAATTTTCCGTTGCGACAAAATTAAATCTAATTTAATTAAATAACTTTGCCTAGCAAAATTACTATTCACGTCGCTAACGAATTAATTCTAAATTAACTCGTTTGCCCGAATTAAAATCTAATTTTAATTCCGCGTCAAAATCCAATTTCGTATAATATATCGAATATATTAATCTATCGATTAATTCCAAAATAATCGTTCTCTCTCTTTAATTAATATTTTATCCCAGATAAAATATCTCCGTAATTAATCCCAGATTAATTTTCTCTCTCTTATAATTAATCCCAGATTAATAAAGTGCGAGTCATACGTCATCGGTGAATATTCGGGAAGCGACCTATGAGATCCCCAGATATGTTGGCAGTAAATCCGGTTGTCGGACTATCCGAACACGTACGTACCTAGTACTACGTTTGTACCGATTTACAGGACAAGGTTGGCTTCTAGCAAAGCGTCATGCCTACCCAATTCTCCAGAAATATCCTTACAGGAATATGTGATCTATATCAGGCGTAGTATATGTAATATTGCGTATTTCGATCCAGTATCGGATGTCACGTGCTAGGCCTGGGGCTGGAAATGTGTCTGCCCCGTACGAAGCACATATCGGATCTCTAGTAACTAGTCTCTATAATAAGATAATCATGACCTAGTCATATTATCCCGATGACTGCAGTACATAAGAGAACCACTTCTGTATCCTACGTGATTATCATCTCCACTATGACTGGAGTGATACTTCCATTTCGACATCACACCCAATACACTACGATTCTCAATATACCCAGAAGAGGCGTACACAGAACCTGTTAAAGCTGTGGACGACCAAAACCAAAGTAAATTGATTGTCGCAAGTATTAGCTGTGTAAGTCTCAGGTTAAGACCAAATACACCTACCCTGATTCGGACTTCCATAGACACATAGTCATACTACCAATGGAATTCCGAGGGGTCTATCCAGAGCGAAGCTGTTTTCCATACCATCGGTAAAACACAACCTCCTACTACACTTGCATGAGTATCATATACCAAAATATATGAGAACTATGCCGTTATGCTCCCACAACGCGCACAAGTGTAATACTAGTCTATTCAACATTATCGATGTCCAATCTCGATAATACTACGACTAGGGATATTTAATGATTAAACCTTTATGAATTGATACTGTCTCATATCATCTCAATCCGGAACTAATCATATGGACCTTCTATCATTTATACATCTTGGTGATCTAATCACAAATGATAAAAGAGCAATTTCCTTTGTCACATAGTTAATTTGTACAACAACACCATGATCTGTACAAATAGTGATGCTATGGGCCATAACTGTCCAACACCACCAACAACAACAAACAAAGCCAACAAACCCTATCCTCACACCTAATACACCCTCCTCACTCACGTACAAAACAAACCTAGACACGCTACTTTACAAACCACAAGACCACACACAGCCACGCCCCAAACAAATCAACACATAAAACAAAAATCAGACCACTCACGCAAAACAACCCACATGCCCTTCACGCAACACGTACCTCACAAACCCAAAATGCATACAGCTCTCATCTAACGCCGTAAACAATAACACAGCCCTCATTTAACGCCACACACTCTGGATGCAAAATGAAAACTGCTCACCAAACCGACATTAAGAACCGTGAGCAATAAACAGAAAAACAGTGAGCAACCAGTCTATAAAAAATCGTGAAACACAGTCCAAATTTCAGTCCCTAAAATAGTCCAGAAAACAGCCCCAAACAGTCCCTAAACACCATAAAACAGTCCCTGAAAATAGTGCCAAAACTGAGACAAAAATAGCAGCGAAACCGAATCAGAAAGCGGAGAAAACAGTGAGCAAAACGACAGTGAAATCAAATCAGAAAACCAGAAAAGTTACGGAGCATTAACCCTTCCGGCAACGACTTAACGCACTCCCGGGAAGCGACTTAAAAGGTAAGACCTGAGGGCACCCTTTGTTATATTTTATTTTGTTATCCCGGACACGGTATGCTTGGTTGGACGTGGAATACGTCCAACCGGGTATGCGAAGTCCTATATTGAAAACGGCCAAGTTCTTTGGTCACATATTTATTATTCCGCATTTATTTCGCATCATTAGTCTTTTATTATTTCGCATTTAATTTCCGTTTATTTTTGTTTTATTATTCCGCATTTGTTTTGTTCTCTTTGGTTATTTATAGTTATATGTATTATCATATGTCATGTATGTCAACATTGGGTTAATGATTGCGTTGTGTTAATGCTTGAGTGTTGCTTCTCATGGTATATCGGATGGAAACCCAGACGTAAATTCTGTAGCCGAATCCGAATGGAAGGTAGTGCGGTCTGTACTTGGGATACAACTCTACGTACCGCTTGAGGAAACATTCACACATATGTTCATGAAATTGTGTGCTTGCCGTCATGTCGACTTACTTTTATGTATGCAAACTTAGATATAGGTTATTCTTGCGTATGTATGTTACGTAGAATTGATTATATTATTGCGAGAATCTGTAAATTATAAGTGGCATAAGTAAGGGACCATTCTGAACCCAACGGTTTGAGGTCTTCCCTTGTGAGGGGTGAGTGCGGCCTTAAATCATTTCCCAGTTCATACTGGGTGGCTACTCCTTTATTCTCCGGTTTAGTCTCCGCGGGCTACTCCGTACTCCCGACCGGACCGCGAGCCCTCGAACAGCGTCACCGATTTATGTGTCCTACAGTCTGGCGACTCCACTGGGGATAGAGAATCGGCCCCGAAATAATGTCTTGTAATGTTTGTGATTCTTGCTTTAGTTAACCGTGTCTACAAGTGGGTTGGGTACAAGGGGTTTAACCAAAGGCATTATTAGAGCTAGGTAATGGTTTGGTGTCTTCCTTCATTCACTACCTTTCTATAGCTGAAAGGAAATGCTGTGAAGGCACCTAGATAATCATTTACTCGAAGCTTACCGTGATGGACTAATTTGGAGGACCTATTGTTTATTCCTGTCACCAAGGCGATAAGAGCCTAAGAGGCAAGGGTATTTAAGAGAGTTCGCTCCACCCTCCCTCTTGGGAATGTTCAATAAGAAATCCATTTGACAGTCAGTCATGTATCATCACTCGTTGGCACGTACCTTAGGGTATAAAAAAGGTGCACTCACTCGGTCGCTCGAACCCTTGAGTGGGGAGACTTAGTTGTGGGCAATTCTTCGCTAGCGGGAGCCTTTGTCTACACTCTCATAAACCTGCATGTGAACCATAGTTGTATGACCTATAGAAGCCACCCTTTTTGCTCGTGTTTGGGACCATCATCATTTGGATTCAGTTGGACTACTTGCCATAAGATGTGAATTTGTTGGGACATTTAAACTGGGACGAGTTTGTGTCTTATGACAATTGGGCCAAAAGCTTCTAAAATGACGATGGGCCACTTTGTGTTTGGGCCCCTATCATTTGAAGTTGTTTAGCCGCATTATCACTGTTGGTTTCTAATTAGGTACCAAGATTCATGAAATCAAGCAAGAAATTCGCATGAATACATCAAAGAAGTAAGGCGGAATATATACTCACATTGATGGGTTTGATGCTACGAAGAACAAGCCACATCTTCCTCCTTGGTGAAGCTCGGCAGTGAGCTTCTTGAACTGCTGGACTGCTCGGTTTTGGGCTGGTTTACCTCCTCTATGATCTGCCATGGTTGACTCCATTGAACCTCCAAGCTTCAAGCTCCAAAATTGATTCCAAGCTCACAAGAACACTGCCTTATCACCTTAGGAAGACTCATGGTGTGTGCTAGCACCTCTTCTTCTTCTTCTTCTTTGTTTTTTGGTCAAACCAGAAATTGGAAGAGGAAGAAGATGAAGAATGGCTCAAAGCCGAGAGAGAAAAGAGAGGGAAGAAGGGTTTCCTTGAAACCGATTTTGGGAGAGAGAGTAAATAAAAAGAAAATGTATAATTTATATATTTGTTTTATTTTCCAAAAACAAAAAAAAAAATAATAAATCATTTTCATTTATTAAAAAATCAAAAGGCAAAAGTCAAAAAGCAAAAAGCAATAATTCTTTTCAACTACTACATCAATCAATCAAATCAAGTGACAACTTCTCACATCACTCAAAGTGACATGTGATTTGACGCTTGATGTGACTTGCGATTTGACGCTCGATTTGACTTGCGTGCCGCACTCGAATTTGAAATGCGAATGCACTCGCAAATAATCCCGGGCTCGGGTTCGTTAATTCCAAATTAATGAATTTTCCGTCGCGTCGTAATTAAATGATTACGCCTAGCGAAATCACTATTCACATCGCTAACGAATTAATTCTAAATTAATTCGTTCACCCGAATTAAAATGTAATTTTAATTCCGCGTCGAAATCCAATCTCGTATAATATATCAAATATATTATTTTATCGATTAATTCCAAATTAATCGTTCTCTCTATTTAATTAATATTTTATCCCAGATAAAATATCTCCGTAATTAATCCCAGATTAATTTTCTCTCTCTTCTAATTAATCCCAGATTAATAAAGTGCGAGTCATACATCATCGGTGAATCTTCGGGAAGCGACCCATTAGATCCCCAGATATATTGGCAGTAAATACGGTCGTCGGACTATCTGAACACGTAAGTACCTCGTACTACGTTTGTACCGATTTACGAGACAAGGTTGGCATCTAGCAAAGCGCCATGCCTACCCAATTCTCCAGAAATATCCTTACAGGAATATGTGATCTATATCAAGCGTAGTATACCGAAGTATTGTGTATGTCGATCCAGTATCGGATGTTCACATGCTAGGCCTGGGGCTAGAGTTGTGTCTGCCCCGTACGAAGCACATATCGGATGTTTGGCAACTAGTCTCTATAATCGGATAAACATGACCTAGTCATAATATCCCGATAGCTCGAGCATTTAAAAGAACAAGTTCCGTATCCTATGTGACCATCATCTCCATATGATTGGAGTGATACTTCCGTCTTAACATCACACCCAACACACTACGATTCTCAATATACCCAGAATTGGCATACACAGAACCGATTAAAGCCCTGGACGACCTCAACCAAAGTATATTGATTGTCGTAAGTATTAGCGGTGCAAGTCTCAGGTTAAGACCAAATACACCTACCCTGATTGCAGACTCCCATAGACACATAGTCATACTACCAATGGGATTCCGCAGGGGTCTATCCAGAGCGAAGCTGTTTCCCGTACCATCGGTTAAAACACAACCTCCTATTACACTTGCATGAGTATCCTTTACCCAAATATATGAGAACTATGATGTTGTGCCCTCACAACGTGCACAAGTGTAATACTAGTCTTTTACGTATTTATCGATGTCCAATCTCGATAATACTCTGACTAGGGATATTAATGATTTATCCTTCGTGGACTGATACTGTCTCATATCATTCTCTGTCCAGGAACAAATCATAGGGACCTCTCATCATTTATACATCTAGGTGATCTAATCATAAATGATAAGAGTGCAATCTCCTTTGTCACATAGTTAA
Organism: Zanthoxylum bungeanum; assembly: GCA_019454045.1. Classification (NCBI taxonomy): domain Eukaryota; kingdom Viridiplantae; phylum Streptophyta; class Magnoliopsida; order Sapindales; family Rutaceae; genus Zanthoxylum; species Zanthoxylum bungeanum. Next base: position 28,209 of record SKCR01032805.1, read on the forward strand.
TTTGTACAACAACACCGTGATCTGTACAAATAGTGACGCTATGGGTCATAATTGTCCAACAATCACAAAAGTGAAAACCTGTTGGGCCTTTTTACAACTGGGACAAGTTTACACCTCGTAATAATATGATTGAATGCTTTGAAATGGTAATGGGCCAACTTGTATGCAAACCTTAATGGGCTTAGAAAGTCCAAACATGATTCAAATATGCTAGAAGCATGAGTTCGATATCCGCACTGGCTTTCATCCAGAAATGATACGCCTTGTTACGACATATTTGTGTACTTTTGGACGCTTCTAAGTTCATCCCAATGACCGCGGTTGCTGAAAGCCCAATTTGTCATTTCTAGACAATGGCATGATCCTATAATAGGCTTAGTCCATGTTGTAAATGGGCGGTCTTTGTCTTTTACCAATGGAAAGGGATTGGGGTAGCCAAGGTTCGCCTTTGTAGCATAGGAGATAACGAATTTGTGTACCCCATATTGGTGCATAAAATAAGCCATACCTAGGACAAAATTGGACATACCACGAGTGTGGGAGGAATAAGGTCGGAAGGATATGTTGTTTTAATAACCACTTGCATCCCATGCATACACGCATCATGTTAACCCATGTGTCTTAAAAGCCATCATAGATATCCGTTGGGTTAGAAAAAAGAAGACTTGTCAAGAAGAGTTTAGCAAACATTGATATTGGGGAAAAGGAAACCGAGGAATAGAAAAATTACGGCAAGGATAGAAAGAACATTGTGAAAAAAAAAAAAAAAAAAAAAAAAAAAAATGAGAAAAAAAAAATGAGAAAAGAAAAAAAATGAGAGGAAAAAAAAAGAGAAAAAAAATTGTTTGTTCTTAGTCCTTAATAGTTAGTCATAAGTCCAATGATGAAATCGTTTGCTTTAGGGTGAAATCTTAGAAACGATAAACTCTTCATGTGCTTTTATCTGATACTTTGAGTAATTGATCTATGTTAGACTCGTAAGCACTTGATTGTGGTTCTTAGCAGTGAAAATCTGAGTAGTTAGAAAAGTGACTAGTTGAAGAAATTGTAGGTCGGTGAATGACCGTTCGCCTAAATGTCTATCCTGATTTGCTTGTGTTATGATGTGCGGTATGGTTGAAAATAAAAGAAAAGTCTCTAAGGAAAAGAATTGAACCACCTATAACCGATAAGCGTGAAGCTACCCATGGGCGAGTATTAGGACCACCATGAGGAGAAATGCTACCTTAAAGGGTAAGTGTGTTGAAAAAAAAAATAATAATAAAAAAAGAAAAAAAAGAAGTTCAAAATGAAAAGAAAAAGAAAGAGACAAAAGAGAAAGAAAATCATACCACGTTGAACACAGAAAAGCAACTGCAGGCATAATTGAGACATCTAGGTTGGTTTGACCTATCGATCCCATTTTTAAAATCATTGAGTTGGCTTACCTGGGGATGAATCTGCAAAAGAAAATTTGCACACACACACTTTGAGTCTGGCTTAGATCATTTATTCAAAGACTTGGATTTGAGTTGCATTGAATGTTTTGAAGGTTCTTTGGTTTCAATACTGGGCATTCTTTGAGGGCAATAATATATGTAACTACTTAGACCATTTCGTAGCTTGTAATATAACATGTTGGTATAGAATGCCCCACCATGCGGTTCATCTTGACCAAGTGCAAACAGTGGAGAGCAGAAAGCCAAACCAAGACTGGGGGCGACCAGTCTACCACCTCGCGAATAAGGGACATAATGGAATCTTGAGTCAAAGGATCAAAGAAAACTGAGCAATCACTAGAAGAGATCTGGCAAAAGGAAACTGTAAGCATGCCCAGGGGCGATCGAAGACTTTTGTAGGCAAGGGGCGCCAAAAAGCACAAAGAAGGCCTAACCCATCGAATAAGGAAATACATTCATGCATACATGCATACACATCACATGCAAGCAATTTTTTGTTTTATTTTTGTTCACAGGTTTTTAAGAAAAGAAGAAAGTGGCAAATGCAAGCCAACCAGAAGCAACAATATAGGATCATCATTTTCGGGAATGAATCCTAGGGTTGAGGCCCGCATCAGTATTAGTTTCGGGAATGAATCCCAGGGTCGAGGCCCACGTTGTCAGTGGTTTCGGGAATGAATCCCAGGGTCGAGGCCCACATCATCAGCAGCATCGGGAATGAATCCCATGGTTGAGGCCCACACTATCAGTAATTTTGGGGAATGAATCCATGGGTCGAGGCCCACATTATTAGCAATTTCAAGAATGAATCCCATGGTCGAGGCCCACGTTGTCAGCAATTTCGGGAATGAATCCTAGGGTCGAGGTCAACGTTGTCAGCAGTTCGGGAATGAATCCTAGGGTCGAGGCCCACACTATAAGCAGTTTTGGGGAATGGATCCCATGGTCGAGGCCCACACTATCAGCAGTTTCGGGAATGAATCTCATGATCGAGGTCCATAGTATCAGCATTTCTGGGGAATGAATCCCAGGGTCGAGGCCCACAGTATCATAAGTTTCAGGAATGGATCTCGGGGTCGCGGCCCACAGTATCAGCAGTTTTGGGAATGGATCCCATGGTCGAGGCCCACAATATCAGAAATTCCGAGAATGGAGCATGGGTCGAGACCCACATCAGCAATGTCGGGAATGGCGCTCCGGGAATGGAGCATGGGTCGAGGCCCACATCAACGATGATGGGAATGGCACTACGGGAATGGAGCATGGGTCGAGGCCCACATCAGCGATGCCGGAAATGGCACTCCCGAAATGGAGTACGGTTCGGAAATGGACCACTATCACATCAGCGATGCCTCGGAAATGAGGTTTAGCATGCCTAAAATGGAACTCCGAAATGGAGCACGGTTTGGAAATGGAACACCATCACATCAGCGACGCCTCGGAAATGAGGTTTAGCATGGCGGAAATGGTACTCCGGAAATGGAGCACGGTTCGGAAATGGACCACTATCACATCAGCGACGCCTCAGAAATGAGGTTTAGCATGTCGTAAATGGCTCTCCGGAAATGGAGCACGGTTCGGAAATGGACAACTATCACAACCGTGACGCCTCGAGAATGAGGTTTAGCATGCCAGGAATGGCGCTCCAGAATGGAGCAAGGTTCGGAAGGGGACCAACTCTCATCAGTTCAGTTCGATAGTGATTCCTAGAGATCGCAGGATCTTGTAGGGATGAACCTCAGGGGTCGCAGCACCTCATCACCAGATCAACTCAGTTTGAAGCAACAGGCAAGCCAGATAAGTAAAATTACATTGCATAACTTTGATAGGATTGTCACTGTCACACACTGCACAAGTCCCATCAAAGTGGGGGCGACTGTAGGCACTGCATTTTTGCATTTAAGTCCCGATGATGAGCCTCGTATGGAGGCACTACCCGATAAGTTGCGGAAGTCTCGGGAAACGGACGTCGGAAAGGAAAATTCAAAATTCAATACCTTGCCACATTTCATTCATTTGCTTAGTCTCGGGATCTGCTCGATTGGTCTCTGTTTTAACTGTTAGACTCGACCCAGAAAAAAACCCCCGCACCGATCAAAGCCCATTTCGCCCAAGCCCAATCCAAAAATAATTAAAACACTTAAAACACATGTCACAAATTAAATTAAATCTAATCAAATCAAATAATTTAAATCAATCTAATAAAATAAAAACAAATCACATTCCTAAATTAAATAAATCACCTTTCTAATTTAAATAAATCACATGCCTAAATTAAATAAATCAAATCAAATCACCTTCCTAAATTAAACAAATCCATTTCCTAAACTAAATAAATCATCTTCCTAAACTAAAGAAATCATTTCCTTAAACTAAAGAAATCATTTCCTTATAAAACAACCATCAGACCACTCACGCAAAACAACCCACACGCCCTTCATGCAACTATTGGGTTTCTCTAAGGTCCCGGGATCAAATCAAGCAATGAAACCATGTGCGAATACAACAAAGAAATTGTGGAATACTTACAATGATCGGTTAAGTGATGCGATGAACACAAAAATCCTTTTTATCCCCTTTGAAGCTCACGGTCATGCTCCATTTTTGTCCTCCAATTTTCGGCCATGGATGATCTCAAGCTCCAAGCTTTGTGATGTGTATTACATGCTCATGGGTGCGGTTCCCTATCACCTTCGCAAGACTCCTAAAGTGTGCTAGCACTCCGAAAATTTTGCCATAAAATTTCCTATTGCTTCTCCTTCAATTCACGGTGAAACTAGAAAAAATGGAGAAGAAAATCCCCTTGGGCGTGAGAGAGGAGAAGTGTGTGAGAGAGAGTGTGTTGTGTGTTGTGTGTATTGGTTTTGATTTTGTGTATCTAATACACATAAATTGAATTTCAAAAAATTCATTTACCAAAATTCAAAGCATTAAAGCTTTGCCAACTACCACCATCAATCACAATGACAAGTTGTCATATCACTCAAAGTGACTAGACATCACATCAATTGATTGACTAGTGATTTGACGCTTGATGTGACTCGTGGGCCGCACTTGAATTTGAAATGCGAGTGCGCCCGCAAACACTCTCGGGCTCGGGTTCGCTAATTCCAAATTAACGAATTTTTCTTTGCGACGTAATTAAATAATTTTGCCTAGCAAAATCACTATTCATGTCGCTAATGAATTAATTCTAAACTAACTCGTTCGCCCGAATTAAAATCTAATTTAATTCCGCGTCGAAATCCAATTTCGTATAATATATCGAATATATTATTTTATCGATTAATTCCAAATTAATCGTTCTCTCTCTTAAATCATATTTTATCCCAGATAAAATATCTCCACAATTAATCCCAGATTAATTTTCTCTCTCATTTAATTAATCCCAGATTAATAAAGTGCGAGTCATACATCATCGGTGAATCTTCGGGAAGCGACCCATAAGATCCCTGGATATGTTGGCAGTAAATTCGGTGGTCGGACTATCCGAACACATACGCACCTAGTACTACGTTTTTACCGATTTACAAGACAAGGTGGCTTCTAGCAAAGCTCCATGCCTACCCAATTCTCCAGAAATATCCTTACAGGAATAAGTTATCTATATCAGGCGTAATATACGTAGTATTGCGTATAACGATCCAGTATCGGATGTCATGTGCAAGGCCTAGGGCTGGAAATGTGTCTGCCCCGTACGAAGCACATATCGGATCTCTGGTAACTAGTCTCTATAATCGGATAAACATGACCTAGTCATAATATCCCGATAACTGCAGCATATAAGAGAACGAGTTTCGTATCCTACGTGATCATCATCTCCACTATGACTGGAGTGATACTTCCATCTTGACATCACACCCAATACAATACGATTCTCAATATACCCAGAAGAGGCGTACACAGAACCTGTTAAAGCCCTGGACGACCAAAACCAAAGTACATTGATTGTCGCAAGTATTAGCGGTGCAAGTCTCAGGTTAAGACCAAATACACCTACCCTGATTCGGACTTCCATAGACACATAGTCATACTACCAATGGAATTCCGAGGGGTCTATCCAGAGCGAAGCTGTTTTCCGTACCATCGGTAAAACACAACCTCCTATTACACTTGCATGAGTATCATATACCCAAATATATGAGAACTATGATGTTATGCTCCCACAACGTGCACAAGTGTAATACTAGTCTATTCCGCATTATCGATGTCCAATCTCGATAATACTTCAACTAGGGATATTTAATGATTAAACCTTTATGGATTGATATTGTCTCATATCATCTCAATCTGGAACTAATCATATGGACCTTCTATCATTTATACATCTAGGTAATATAATTAAAAATGATAGAAGAGAAATTTCCTTTGTCACATAGTTAATTTGTACAACAACACCATGATCTGTACAAATAGTGATGCTATGGGCCATAACTTTCCAACAGCAACACGTACCTCACAAACCCAAAACGTACACAGCCCTCATCTGACACCATAAATAATAACACAGCCCTCATTTAACGCCACACACTCTGGATGCAAAACGCAAACTGCTCACCAAACCGAAAACAAGAACCGTGAGCAATAAACAGAAAAATAGTGAGCCACAAGCCTATAAAAAACTGTGAAACACAGTCCAGATTTCAGTCCCTAAAATAGTCCAGAAAACAGCCCCAAACAGTCCCTAAACACCATAAAACAGTCCCTGAAAGCAGTTCCAAAACTGAGACAAAAACAACGGCAAAATCGAATCGGAAAGAGTAGAAAACAGTGAGCAAAATAGCAGTGAAACCGAATCAGAAAACCAGAAAAGTTACGGAGCATTGACCCTTCCGGTGATGACTTAATGCACTCCCGGGAAGCGACTTAAAATGTAAGACCTGAGGGTACCCTTTGTTATATTTTATTTTGTTATCCCGGACACTGTATGCTTCGTTGGACGTGGAATACGTCCAACGGGGTATGCGAAGTCTTATATTGAAAACAGCCAAGTTCTTTGGTCACATATTTATTATTCCGCATTTATTTCGCATCATTAGTCTTTTATTATTTCGCATTTAATTTTCGTTTATTTTTTTTTTATTATTTCGTATTTGTTTTGTTCTCTTTAGTTATTTATAGTTATATGCATTATCATATGTCATGTATGTCAACATTGGGTTAATGATTGCGTTGTGTTAATGCTTGAGTGTTGCTTCTCATGGTATATCGGATGGAAACCCAGACGTAAATTCCGTAGCCGAATCCGAATGGACTGTAGTGCGGTATGTACTTGGGAAACAACTCCACATACCGCTTGAGGAAACGTTCACACATATCTTCATGAAATTGTGTGCTTGCCGTTATGTCGACTTACTTTTATGTATGAAAACTTAGATATAGGTTATTCTTGCATATGTATGTTACGTAGACTTGGTTATATTATTGCGAGAATCTGTTCATTACAAGTGGCATAAGTAAATGACCATTCCGAACCCAACGGTTTGAGGTCTTCCCTTGCGAAGGGTGAGTGCGACCTTAAATCATTTCCCAGTTCATACTGGGTGGCGACTCCTTTATTCTCCGGTTTAGTCCCCCGCAGGCTACTCTTTACTACCGACCTGGCCGCGAGCCCTGGAACAGCGTCGTCGATTTCTGTGTCCTACAATGTCCTAAGAAAAACGAATTTCCCTGTCTATTTTTTGTGGTGGCAATTTAGAGATTACCTCTATTTTTGCCTTGTCAACCTCAGTACCTTTAGATGACACAACGTGACCCAAAATAATTCTTGAATTAGTCATAAAATGATATTTTTCTAGTTTAACACAAGTCCTTTTTCTTCACATCTTTTTAAAATATTTTCCAAATTTTTCAAACAATTATCAAATGAGTTCCCAAAAACAGTTATATCATACATAAATACCTCTAAAAATGTTCAACCATGTCACTAAATATTCTTAACATGCATCATTGAAATATTATCGGTGTATTACAAAGTATAAAAGATATTTTCCTAAATGAAAATGTTCTAAAGGGACATGTGAATGTGGTTTTTTCCTGATCTTCTAAAGCAATGCCAATTTGATAATAACCTGAGTAACTATCAAGAAAATAATATTAGGGATGTCCTGCTACTCTTTCCAAAATTTGGTCAAGAAATGATAAAGGAAAATGATCTTTTCTAGTTGCATCATTTAGTTTTCTATAATCAATGCACGTACGCCAACTAGATGGGATTTGAGTTGGAATTGATTATCCTTAATCATTTTTTACGACAGTTATTCAAGACTTTTTAGGCACAACTTGTGTAGAACTTACCCACTTACTATCAGAAATAGGGTAGATAATGCCTACATCAAGAAGTTTAAGGACTTTTGCTTTTACCACTTCTTTCATTTGAGGCTTTAATCTTCTTTGGGGTTGAAAATATGTGCTAGCATTATCTTCTAAATGTATTTTGTGTGTGCAGATCAAAAAATTAATGCATTTTATGTCTTTTAAAGTTCATCCAATTGCCAGTTTATGTTCTCTCAACACATTTAACAACTTACCTTCTTGATTGCTTGTGATGGAAGAAGAAATTACTACAGGGTAAGTTTGTTCATCTCCAAGAAATGAATACTTCAATCCTTCTGGCAAAGTCTTTAATTCTAATTTAGGTGCTTCCTCATGTTTATATTCTTCTAATATTCTCATTTCCTCAAAATTTTGTTTCTATCCATCGTCTTCCAGTACCTGTGTAGAATCAAGTAAAAAATCATTAGGAATATTCGAATCTAATTGCGTACTTGATTCAAGAAAATTATTTGTACAAATTTCCATGGGATCACATAAACTCCCCTGAATATGTTCCTCTAAAATTGATTCAATTAGTTCAATTCTCTTGTTTTCATTGTCCTCATCGTATGGTTGTTTGCAAATGTTAAAAACATTAAGCTCTAACGTCATATTGCCAAAGGATAAATTCATGAAACCATTCATGCAATTAATTAAAGCATTAGTTGTTGCTAAAAATGAGTGACCAAGTATTACAGAAATTAGCTTATAACTATTTGTTACAGGTTGTGTTTCCAAAACAATAAAATCCAAATGATATATGAATTTATCGACTTGTAATATCACGTCTTCCACAATTCCTTTTGGTACCTTGACTGATCTTTTTGCAATTAAAAAAATAATTGAGGTTGGTTTTAACTCGCCAATATTAAGTTGTTGGTAAATTGAAAATGGAATCAAATTTACACCGGCTCCATGATCAAGCAAAACATGTTAAATTTTTTGATTTCCAATAATACATGAAATAGTTGGACAATCAGGATCTTTGTATTTTAATGCATTATTGGTTGAGAGTGACACGGTCAAAAAGTGGTTCTTTACTTCCAAGTATAAGAGTGTCGAAATAATAAAATAACCTGGTAAGTCTTGGATCGATCCACATGGAATAGATTTAGTAAAATAAAATAATAATTAGAGTGAAAAATAAAAAGGCTGAATTATTTGAAGTGATTGTAGAATTTTAAATTGGACTACAACAATAAAATAAAATATCGGGGTTAGGAGATCCACTTTTAATATTTCAAATATAGAAATTTCACTTTTTATAATATATAAATTGTCATTATTACCCAATTAATTTATTTTATGAATTAATTATGCCAAAACATATAAACTAGCCATAAAAGCGGTGATAACTTTTATCTATAATAAGTCCAATTAGGTACTCAATTATGCCAAATAAATAAAACCAATCATATAGGCGGTGATAAAATTTGTCAATAATTAATCCAGATTTAAATATAATTTATATATTATAATATTAGTGAGATTAATCTATATTTTCATTTAAAAAGCTTCACCCTTTACCCTAGTAAAAACAAATTAGCTACTCATAATTTGAATAAAAACACACATAATTTTATTATTAAAAGAAAAATAAATTACAAGAAAGCTTTAGAAAAATAAAACACACAAGAGATGGAAATCCATAAATTTTCAGAGAAAACTATGGAATCCAGAATAAAGAAAATGAAGTGCAGATCACCTCTTGCCATATATTTGGCAATTGCTTCCATCAATTACTCCACCAATTTTGCTTCCATCAATTACTCAACCAATTGCTCCAACGAATTCTCCACCAAACATGCAAGCATGTTTGGTGGATAAATTGACAATATATTTTTTTTTATTTTTTAATTTTTTCGATTTGACAATGACTTTTACATATAACACATTTGGTTTCTTTGTCAATTTTCGATTTTGAAAACTTAAGAATTAGAAAATATTGTCTGTAATAAAGTTATAGATCTTTGAGTCTTCTTTCATCTGGAACTAGAATCACTTCAATCCGATATTGGAGTAAAACCTTGTGGACGCTGGTTTTCGCCCGAGGTCACAATCAGAATTTGTAGATTGGGGGCATTAGCGATCCTGCAAGACAAAGGTAGAGTGAGCGGGAGCAGACTACCCACCGGTGTGGTGGGTGCCGGGGGCACTCCGACGCCCAAGTCAGTAGCATGAAATGAGCAGTAATTATGTAAATGTAAAAGGTAGGTTTGATGTTACCTGACCTATTTGGGTGGCCATGAGAATGGTGGTATGTGTATAAGGAGGGGATGGAGAGCTCTGAGAGAGCTAGTGTCAAAGAGCAGAGACTTGTAAGAAAGAAGTCCCCTGTGATGTTGAGTTATCTCCCCTTTTATAGATTTGAAGGAACCATCATTGTAAGTGCCAGATGAGTTGTACCTACGATTATTGGGATCTACAAAGTGCTGATACATCTGGCAATTGGGGCCCTTCACATGCTTAAGTCGTCACTTTACAGTTGGAATAGGAATTAAAATTATGGGAACGGTCCCCACAACGTGCTAAAATGTTTAAAACTTTTGGTGGTGAGCATCTTTGCATGTAGAGGGTGTATGTGCTTTGTCTACTGAAAAATGATATAATATATGTGATTAAATAGAGTTTATCTGGTTATCTATTAGATCGGGCTTTGATAGGGGATCGGACCCTTGGCCCAATCTTGGCCTCTAAATACTATTTGGGAGAAATCGGGCCGGGCCTAAAGTGATAAGATAATTGTACCCTTAGACCAAATTTGGCCCATACAGTTTTAGCCATGGGGGATGTCCCCGGTCGATTGAACCAGATGAAGGTCATGGGCTTGACAAAGGTAGAATGCTGGTTCAGGAGTTCTACATGACTCAACAAGAGTCATGGGGAATGTCCTTTGCTCGACTGAACCGAATTCAGGTTCAGGAGTTTCACTTGACTCGACAAGAGTCATGGGGAATGTCATTTGCTCGACTGAACCGAATTCAGGTTCAGGAGTTTCACTTGACTCGACAAGAGTCATGGGGAATGTCCCTTAGTCGACTTAACCGAATGAAGATCAGGATAATGAATTGACTCTACATTAGCCATGGGGGATGTCCCCAGTCGACTGATCCGGATGATGATCAGGATAATCCCCATACTACGAGTCAAAGAACCATGTGAATTTACAATATCGTCTGACCAGATGAAGGTCAGGTCTTCAACTTGACTCTACACGAGCCAATGAGGGATGTCCCCAGTAGACTGATCCGGATGATGATCAGGATAATGAATTGACTCTACATTAGCCATGGGGGATGAAGAATGAAGACCCCCGTGGATCTTCAACATATATGGAATGTGTAGACTCCCATGTACCCTCATCAGGTATAATGGAATGTAGACTCCCATGTACCCTCATCAGGTATAGTGGAATGTGTAGACTTTCTTGGACCTTCATCGGGTCATGTAGACTCTGATGTACTTTTTTCAAGTGTTGTAGAATGAAATCTTCTTAGTCTTCCATCAGATCTAGTATTTGTAGTCTCCTTTGTACCTTCATCAATATGTATGGTTGACTTGATGACAAAGAAACATCCTTCGTATGAGACTTCATTATCAACTTTCTGCCCAGTCGACACAACATTCATTGTTTCAGTCAAACAGAGTATGCTTCTTACATTGAAGAGTCGTTGACTAGTCATTCGACAAATCCTCCATACGACATTCTAGTTTCCCCTGGTCTTTGGACCCGTAGCATGGGGATTATCCTGACCTTCACCAGGTTCAGTCGACTGGGAACATTCCCCATGGCTCATGTAGAGTCAACATATGACCTTCATCTGGTCAAGAAAAATTTGAAAACTCCTCTGGTCTTTGACCAGTAGTATAGAGATTATCCTGAACCTTCATCTGGTTCAGTCGACTGGGAACATTCCCCATGGCTCATTTAGAGTCAACAAATGACCTTCATCTGGTCAAGAAAAATTTGAAGACTCCTTTGGTCTTTGACCAGTAGTATAGAGATTATCCTGAACCTTCATCTGGTTCAGTCGACTGGGAACATTCCCCATGGCTCATGTAGAGTCAACATACGACCTTCATCTGGTCTAGAAAAATTTGAAGACTCCTCTGGTCTTTGACCAGTAGTATAGAGATTATCCTGAACCTTCATCTGGTTCAGTCGACTGGGAACATTCCCCATTGACTCAAATGGAGTCAGGTTCAAGTCCTGGCCTTCATCTGGTCCAGGCGACATTCTTGTTTCCCCTGGTCTTTGGACCCGTAGCATGGGGATTATCCTGACCTTCACCAGGTTCAGTCGACTGGGAACACTCCCCATTGACTCAAATAGAGTCGAGTTCAATTCCTGGCCTTCATCTGGTCCAGGCGACATTCTTTTTTCCTCTGGTCTTTGGACCCGTAGCATGGGGATTATCCTGACCTTCACCAGGTTCAGTCGACTGGGAACATTCCCCATTGACTCAAATGGAGTCAGGTTCAAGTCCTGGCCTTCATCTGGTCCAGGCGACATTCTAGTTTCCCCTGGTCTTTGGACCCGTAGCATGGGGATTATCATAACCTTCATCTGGTTCAGTCGACTGGGAACATTCCCCATGGCTCATGTAGGTCAACATATGACCTTCATCTGGTCAAGAAAAATTTGAAAACTCCTCTGGTCTTTGACCAGTAGTATAGAGATTATCCTGAACCTTCATCTGGTTCAGTCGACTGGGAACATTCCCCATGGCTCATGTAGAGTCAACATATGACCTTCATCTGGTCAAGAAAAATTTGAAAACTCCTCTGGTCTTTGACCAGTAGTATAGAGATTATCCTGAACCTTCATCTGGTTCAGTCGACTGGGAACATTCCCCATGGCTCATGTAGAGTCAACAAATGACCTTCATCTGGTCAAGAAAAATTTGAACACTCCTTGGTCTTTGACCAGTAGTATAGAGATTATCCTGAACCTTCATCTGGTTCAGTCGACTGGGAACATTCCCCATGGCTCATGTAGAGTCAAATACGACCTTCATCTGGTCTAGAAAAATTTGAAGACTCATCTGGTCTTTGACCAGTAGTATAGAGATTATCCTGAACCTTCATCTGGTTCAATCGACTGGGGACGTCCCCATAGCTCATGTAGAGTCAACATACGACCTTCATCTGGTCTAGAAAAATTTGAAGACTCATCTGGTCTTTGACCAGTAGTATAGAGATTATCTGAACCTTCATCTGGTTCAATCGACTGGGGACGTCCCCCGTAGCTCATGTAGAGTCAATTGATTATCTTGACCTTCAACTGGTTCAGTCAACAGGGGACATCCCCCATGGCTCATAAGGAGTCAATTAATTATCCTGATCGTCATCTGAATCAGTCGACTGGGGACATCCCCCGTGGCTCATGAAGAGTCAAATGTTTATCCTGGCCTTTATCTGGTTCAGTCGACCGAGGGTATCCTCTGGCTCATGCCAAGACAAGTTGAAGACTTGGACTATTCTTAGTCCAAAATACGTTGAATTCTCTCTGTCGTGTAAGAACTATGTATTCTTGACAGATACTCGTACTTCTTGTTTCACTCGACATATTACTCTTCAAGTCAAAGACTTTTTGACTTAAAGAGTAGGGAACAAACTGTACGGGCCAAATTTGGACCCGAGGGTAAAAACATATTTTCACATCAAACCCATAAAACCTAACATTATTGAATATAAATCATGCCACATGCTTACGGATAATTGATCAACCACTCTTCCCTCATATTGTCTAGCGTAAAGCATAATTTCACATGCAAATATTCTTCCAGCGCCGAAAGTTGAATCCAAGACATGTTGTGGGCTCCCTTGCCAGAAATGTCAGCACATTGAAGATCCCACCATCACGTGTACAACTTATATCTCCAACCGTAAAGTGACTTCCTTCGATCTATAAAATGGAAGGGTTTCTGAACTCTAGGGAGGTGGGACTTCTCCCTCACGAGCTTGGGCTCTGGGACACAAGCTCTCTGAACCCTCTATCTCTTTAAACATTTTCTATTGCCCTCACGGCCATCAATGAAGTCAAGGTAATATTAAACCTTACTTTTACATTTTTCATATTTATTGCTCATTTCATGCTACTGACTTGAGCGTCGGAGTGCCCACGGCACCCACCACACCGATGGGTAGTCTTCTCCCACTCACTCTACCTTTGTCTTGCAGGATCGCTAATGCCCCCAACCTACAAATTCTGATTGAGGACCTCGGGCGAAATCCAGCGTCCACAAACCTTATGTCCAAAATACGAACATTGCATAAAATTTGGAATTTCCGAAGTTGTACACTGTTAGAACGCCCTATTAAATATCAGGCCTCCAAAATCCAAATGTCAAGTCTATTTTTCTAGATATGCATCCAAAGTATTATTTCACTTACATAAAATATAAAAATCACAATAAAAATATATAAATATAAATTTAATTATTATTTTACAAATATGCTAAATTAAGGGGATTAATGAAACTACAAATGTAAAATGATTAATTATTCTTTTAATAAATGTCCATTTTTTAGTGTTCATCACACCCCCCAACCAGCTTATTACTAGTCCATAGTAATTTAAGTAAAAACTTAAGAGAAAAATTCTTATCCAAGTTAATAATTGTTTTCTTTCTTTCTAAATAATCAAATAGGTAAATTCTCATGTACTTTTACCATTCTTCCATACACACATAAAACAAGGTATTAATCAATTCATTGTGCCCACAATATTCACAAGTCTTATTGAAAAGAGAATATTATTTTTGTCCTAAAATTATATTAGAGTTCATACCTTTTGGCAATGAAAGTTTATTTATAAATATAAAAATAGTTTTTTTAAAAAAAATAATAATACATCTTCAATCCTTGTAACGAGTTTTGGGCCAGTGACTCCAAAACCAGTTGGCTTTAGAGCAGTAGGTGTTAAGACACCCCTACGAACTTAATTGCTCAGATCTCAAATATTAAAAAAGAAAACGTGTATGTTTTCTTTAAGCTTTCTCTTTAACCCATGTAACGAGCTTTGGGCCAATGACTCCCAGACCAGTTGTCCTTAGGGCACTAAGTGTTAAAACACCCATACGGGCTTAATTGCTCGAGTTAGAGAGGCTACGAAATCGAAATTATTCACATATTTTTTTAATTAAACTAACTCAAGCTCTACCATTTTACGCGAATAATCACTGCTTGCTAAGGCAAGATGTATGGTTACTAAGTAAAAACATGGTTAGTTTTTTTTTTTGAATAAAAACACTAATTCCATTGCCTTTAGGTCTTACCTCCAACAAACTAGAGAACTGATATTACTATAGGACACATAAATCGGTGACGCTGTTCCAGGCTCGCGGCCTGGTTGGGAGTACAGAATAGCCCACGGGGGAACTAAACCAGAGAACTGAAAATGGAGTCGCCACCCGGTGTGAACCAAAAAAATGATTTAAGGCTGCACTCACCCCTCGCAAGGGAAGACCTCAAATCGTTGGGTTCGAAATGATCCCTTACTTATGCCACTTGTAATGAAATTATTTATGCAATAGTACAACCAAATCTCATGCAACACGTACCAGATAATTTAAGCAACATGCAAGTTTGCACACCCATAATTGTAGATGAAAGAAATGAGGGCAAGATACATAATTCATGAACGTATTAAGCAATAAAGTGCAATAATGTAACTAATAACAACTATAAAGGCATTGATAATAAAAGCGAGCACATAATCTCATGAGCATATCGAATAAATAAATGCGGAAAATATAAATAAACAATAACGGTAAAGGCATAGATATTAAAGAGAGCTAACTAAGCATATGATGGGGAAATGGAATGACGAAGGGAACAAACATGCACGAAACATGATGAAGGAATATGTCCAGTGTGTGCGCGTTCGTGTAGCGTTCGTAAACGCGTTCGAACGGTAAACAGAATGCAAGCGTTCGAGTAGCATTTGATAACGCGTTCGGACGATAAACAGAATTTTCGCGTTCGTATAGCGTTTGATAACGCGTTCGAATGAGATGAGACCTGATGCATGATACAATAAAATACATGCGCATTCGAGTAGCGTTCGTAAATGCATTCGAATGGTAAACAGAATGCAATCGTTTGAGTAGCGTTTGCTAACGCGTTCGAACGGAATGAGGCAAGATGCATACGTTCGTGTAGCGTTTGGAAATGCGTTCGAACGAGATTTCCAAAATGGCATCTGAAATGACACAAACACATGTATGGGTGAATAAATACATGATGTAGGACCTAGTATACCCGATTGACCATATTTCACATTCAATCAAGTGCACCTCGTCCGACACGGCAAAACATCATGGTAAAGGTAGCCTTTAGGCATTTCCCTCGAATAGAGAACCTTTAATCCACCCTAGTTAGCCCATGCGCACTAGAATGCAATGCATGTTTAAATAAAGCAATGATATGCAAAGGGGTAAATAACATAATAAAAGGGGCGGCAAAACATCGTGGTAAAGGTAGCCTTCAGGAATTTTCCTCAAATAGAGGACCTTTAATCCACCCTAGTTAGCCCATGTGCATTATATTACAATGCATACAAATGAATGAGACAATAACGTGGAATTCTGTATATCGATTAAACATATCTCATATTCAATCAAACATACTTCGTCCGGCGCGGTAAGACATTGTGGTAAAGGTAGCCTTTAGGCATTTCCTTCGAATAGAGGACCTTTAATCCACCCTAGTTAGCCCATGCGCACTAGAATGTAATGCATGCGTAAATAAAGCAATGATATGCAAAGGGTAAATGACATAATAAAAGGCGCGGCAAAACATCGTGGTAAAGGTAGCCTTCAGGCATTTCCATCGAATAGAGGACCTTTAATCCACCCTAGTTAGCCCATGCGCATTATATTACGATGCATACAAATGAATGAGACAGTAATGTGGAATTCCGTATATCCGATTAAACATATATCACATTCAATCAAACATACTTCGTCTGGCGCGGCAAAGCATCGTGGCAAAGGTAACCCTTTGGCTTTTCATCCCTCAAAACGGAGGACCTTTAATCCACCCTAGCTAGCCCATGCGTATTACATTACCATGCATAAATAAGTAACATACAGAAAGTAATGACATACTAACGACTAAATCATGCTTAAAAATAAATAACATACTAACGACTAAATCATGTTTAAAACGCAAGGTTGGATGAAACGAAACATATGAATCTCTCAAGTGGTACGTGGCATTGTATCTCGAGTGCAAACCGTAATACCATCCATTCGGATTCGGCTACGGAATTTACGTCCGGGTTTCCATCCGATATACCACAAGAGAGAACACATATTCCGTTCATCCAGAAATCACATCATGCACCAATCCACAACACTCATATGAAATAAAGTACTAAAATAAATGAAAATAAAGGATAATAAATAAAGAAGGTGCCCTCAGGTCTAACCTCTTAAATCATTTCTCGGAAGTGCGGTATGTGGTTGTCGGTAGGGTTGATGCTCCTCAATTCCTCTGGTTCACTGGTTCAACATTTCCTTTCGCTGTTTCGCTGTTTGGGCTGCTGTTTTTACTCCGTTTTGCTGTTGTTTTTGCTGTATTTTCTGGTCACTATTTTCAATGTATTAAGGGACTGTTTTTGCATTTTTTAAGGGGTATTGGGGCTGCTATTTTAGGTGATTTTTACGGTAAAAGGGCTGTGTTTCAAGGGCAGAATTTTGGTGGTTTAGGTGCAGTTTTCTGGACAGTTTTACGGTGAAATAGGGCTGTTCAGGGGCTGTGTTTGTGCGGTAATTGAAGGGGCTTCAAGGGACAGTTGATGAAGTGATTTGAGGCAGTAACGTGAGGGTGTGTGGACGTGTTGAATGAGGCAGTAACGTGAGGATGTGTGGCTTGAGGACGTGTTGTTGAGTGGCTTTGTGCGTGAGGGTGGTGAGGACGTGTTGAATGAGGCAGTAACGTGAGGACCTGATTTGTGAGGTGAGTGGTGTATGCTTATGTATGAAGGGTTTGTTGTTCACGTGAGTGGGTAATTTGTGGGCAATGGTGAGTGTGAATTGAAGGCAGGTAGCTATTTGAAGGGGGCTTTGCTTGTCGAGAGAGTGGGGTGTTGAGGGCTACGTGAAGGGCAGTTTAGGCGTGATGGTTTGAGTGCCGTGAATCCTTGGGTTATTTTATTTGTGTTTTTTGTGAGATTTAGCTAGGGGTTTGATGTGTTGGTGAATGCTTCTTTTTATAGGCAAATGGATGAGAGCTATCCTTGTTTGAAAAGGGAAAGGATTTGTGTAATTATTGGAGATAATTTTAATTAGTGTGTGATAAGGAAAAATCTTTTAATTAGGGAAGTGATTTGATTTAATTTGATTTCTTCTTTTTTTAGTTAGGGATATGATTTGATTTGTATCTTTTAATTAGGGAATGTAATTTAAGTGGATTAGGAAAGTATTTGATGGGATTTCTTTAATTTTGGAAGATGATTTGGCTTGATTTATGCATGTGTTTAATATGTGTTTTTGTTAATTTGGAAGGTGAGTGGGCGTGGCTTAGAGTGATTTGGCAGCGGGCTTGGCTCAGTTTGGTGGGCTTAGTGTATGGTTTGGAGATGTGTGGGCTTGGTGTGTGTCTTGCGGGGGTTTGGGCTAAGGATGTGTTTTGAAATAGAGGTCCAACAAGCGAACCCGAAGCTAATCCAAGCGAATTAAATCGAACAAAAATGTCAATTCTTGACTCTTCCCTTCCGACGTCCGTTTCCCGCGGCTTCCACAATTAAAGAGGTAGTGTCTCTATGCGAGACTCATCATCGGGACTTATATGCAAAAATAAAGTACTTACAGTCGCCCCCACTTTGATGGGACTTGTGCAGTGTGTGACAATGACAATCCTATCAAAGTTATGCAATGCATTTTTACTTACCTGGCTCGCCAGCTGCCACCTGACTTGCCTGCTGCTTCGAACTAAATGATTTGATGGTGCCATACCCGGCGTGCTAAACCCCATACCCGAGGTGTCGCGGTTGTTTTGAATTGAGTTGATCTGGTAGTGCCATACCCGGCGTGCTAAACCCCATACCCGAGGAGTCGCGATTGCGTCTCCATACCCAGAGTGTCGCAGTAGTGTCTCCATATTCGGAGTGTCGTACCTGGCATGCTAAACCCTATACCCGAGGTGTCGCGGTTGCGTCTCCATACCCTGAGTGTCGCAGTAGTGTCTCCATACCCGGAGTGTCGTACCTGGCATGCTAAACCCCATACCTAAGGTGTCGCGATTGCGTCTCCATACCCAGAGTGTCGCATTAGTGTCTCCATACCTGGAGTGCCGTACTTGGCGTGCTAAAACTCATACCCGAGGTGTCGCGGTTGCCTCTCCATACCCAAATTGTTACAGTAATGTCTCCATACCCGGAGTGTCGTACCCCGGAGTGTCGTACCTGGCATGCTAAACCTCATACCCGAGGTGTCGCGGTTGCATCTCCATACCCACAGTGTCGCAGTAGTGTCTCCATACCCAGAGTACCGTACCTGGCGTGCTAAACCCCATACCCGAGGTGTCGCGGTTGCATCTCTATACCCAGAGTGTCGCAGTAGTGTCTCCATACCCGGAGTGCCGTACCTGGCATGCTAAACCTCATACCCGAGGTGTCGTGGTTGCGTATCCATACCCAGAGTGTCGCAGTGATATCTCCATACCCAGAGTGCCGTACCTGGCATGCTAAACCTCATACCTGAGGCGTCGCTGTAATATCTCCATACCCGGAGTGCCGTACCTTGCATGCTAAACCCTATACCCGAGGCGTCGCTGTAATATCTCCATACCCGGAGTGCCGTACCTGGCAAAACTGATACTGATGTTGATGCGTCTCCATAACCGGAGTGCCGTATCTAGCAAGACTGATACTGATGCTAATGTGGGCCTCGCCCCCAGAGTGTCATACCCGGCAATACTGATACTGATGACGTGGGTTCTCAACCTTGGGACTCATCTCCAAAATTGATACTAACACCGTGATGGTTTATACTGTACTGCCTCTCACGAGATAATATTGATAGCTAAGCATATTTTCGTCCTCACGGATGCTTCGCGTCGAAACCAGAGAACCTTCAAAGTACTTAATACACTCAGCTTCGATCGTCTGAATGAGTGATCTGAACTAGACTCCTAGTGTGTGTGTGACAAGGCTCTTTCGCAGCTTAATCTTAAATAAACCAACTCGATGATTTTATCTCGGAGAATCAGATCCGTGGGTCTAACCAACCTGGATGTCTTGATCACACTCTGTGATTATTTCGTCATACTCAACATGATATGGTCTTCTTCTTTTTTCTTTTTTCTCTTGTCTCTTTCTTTTCATTCTTTTTTCTTTTTCTTTTCTCTTTTCTTCTTTGACACACCTACCCTTTAAGGTAGCATTTCACCTCATGGTGGTCCTAATACTCGCCCATGGGTAGCTTCACGCTTATCGGTTATAGGCGGTCTATTTTTCTTTTCTTTTCATTGCAGAGACTTTTTCTTTGTTTCCAACCATATCATATATCATAGCATAGGTAAACCAGGGTGGAAATCTAGGCAAACGGTCATTCACTGATCCATCATCTCTTCAACTAGTCATCTCGCCAACTACTCAGACTTCTATTGTTGAGATCCCGTAATGAAGTGCTCGTGAGTCTAGCCGAGATCAATCCATTCATAATACCGGATGAAAGGGGTGAACACAATTTCGGGTCAAACCGCGAACCGCACCGAACCGAACTGCGCGGTTTGAAAAAAAATTAAAAATGATTTTGAACCGCACCGAATCGAACCGCAAATTTTGGGTCGGTGTGCGGTTTTGACCAATGTCAAACCGCGAACCGTCCAAACCGTAAATTTTGACTCGAACCGCCTAAACCGCCGACCCGCATTTAAATTAAATATTATTTTATATTTTTCTTCTTCTTTAACTATGAAAATTAAGATATTTAATGATCATATAACAATATGTAATGAATAAATGAAAATTATGTAATTTTTTCTTCAATTATAATGTGAAAACACACAAAATTTTCTTAAAAAATTTATAATCCAAACCGCCGACCCGAACCGCCCAAACCGCTAAACCGCCAACCCGAACCGTTGCGGTTTTCTTTATCAAATTTTCGGTTTTGTTTTTTAATTTCTCAACCCGCCAACCCACGCGGTTTGAAGTAAAAAATGAAAAAACCGCCCCGAACCGCACCGCGAACACCCTTACCAGATGAGAGCACATCTTGCACTTATCGTTTCTAAGGTTTCTCCCTATAGCAAACAGTGTCATCACCGGACATATGCTTAACTATCAAAGACTTTTTTTTTCAACTCATTCATTCCATGGAATTCTTCCTTTCGACTGCTGATAATGCGGGCTTCGCCCCCTGAGATTCCTTCGTGAAATTGATACTGGCGTGGGCCTCAACCCTCGGACTCATCCCCCGAAACCGACTGATATGGGCCTCAACCCTGGGACTCATCCCCGAAATTAATACTGATTCATTTCTGAAACTGACTGTACTGTTGCTGCTTTTGATTGGCTTGTCTTTGCTGCTTTCTCTTTTTTCTTCTTCGAAACCTGTGAATACAAAACAAAACAAACACAAAAAAAAAATGCAAAATACATTACGTGTATGCATGCATGCATGAATGAGTTTCCTATCCCGTTGGGTCAGGTCTTCTACCGGTGACTACTCGGTCTTCTCTTCCTCAGGCAAAGTACTGCTTCAATCTGTCCACATTGATCAGTTCGGTGAACTCATTCCCTTCCAAGTCTGGACAGTCTCACTGCTCCATTTCCCAATTTCCGAATGGCTATCCTGTCTTTTCTATTTGCTTCTTTCGAGGATTCCCGGTGTTCTAAACATCACTGAATATCATAGTACCATGGTTGAATGCTTTTGTCAAATATACTCACGTTGCAGGTTGAAAGTAGAGACTCAGGCAAGTAAGCGAAATGAACGTCTATATTATCATTAAGAAAAGGTTCGAACAAGTAGACAAAATCAATGTCTTTATTAAAAATGCAAGATCAAATAAACTAGGAGGAACAACTTCATCATTCGCAGCATTACCTTCTTCCTCGGCCTATGGTTCTCCACTGCGGTCATTCCATATCCCCATGGAAGAAACTGGGTGGTTGAGAGTTTGAAGGACAAAGCTTTCGGGCAGGCCGGAGTTGATCATATATTTGGGTGTTGGGACGGAGTGATAGTTAGGCAAGGGGTTATGGTATGTGTTGGGTTGTTCTTTCTCAGGGTCAGGAATTTTATGGGAGTCAATTAGGTCCTGGATTTCATGGCGGAGGTGGGCACAGCTGTCGGTGTCATGGCCATTCTGTTGGTGGAAGTGACAATAGCGGTTCATGTTGAGGTGTGGTGGGGGAGGATTTGGAAATGGTCTAGGTTCCAAGGGTTTTAGGAGTCCTTGCCTTGTCAACTTCTCAAGAACTTTGGACAAAGGTTTACCCAGGTTGGAAAATTGTTGGTTCTTAATGGCAGCAACCTCGGTAGTAGCGGGCTTGGTCTCAGAATGCCCCCCAAAAGTCCTTCTATTCTGGCCATAGAACTTTATGTTCTCAACTTCTTCCTCCTCAATATCCATAACAGTCTCCCTCAACTGTCGAAAATCAGTAATCATGGAGGTCAACCTCCTCAACTTGCCATAAATGGAGGGTTTGGTGCCCTTGATAATTGATGGGTTTCCACTATAGTCCCAAGATCATTCAAGCAATGAAAATATGTGAATACTATAAAGAAGTATGGCAGAATCATACTAACAATGATCGGATTTGCGATGCATTGAACACAAAAAATTTTCATGGTGCTCTCGGCCAAGCTCCTCTTTGTGCTCCATGTTTGATCTCCAAGCTCCAAGCTTTGATAATGGATTCCATGAATGGGTTTCCCTATCACCTTTGTAAGAATCCATTGGTGTGCTAGCACCTTAGAAAAATTACCACAATTTTCTTCTTTGTTCATTGCTAGTTTCGGCCAAGCCAAAACTAAGAGAGGGAGAGAGTGTTTCGGTCATTAGAAGAAAATGAGAGAGAGAGATGTATTTGTTTCAAAAACAAACTAAAACTAATACCAAAGTTTCAACCAAAAAATTTTGGTAAAAGCTTTTCCAAAAAAGCTAAAATCAATTTTGGAGGCAAAATTGCATTTATTGCCCACAACCACCAACATCATGAATAGTGACTGGTTGTCAATCACCAAAAGGGACTTGACATCCATCACTAAAGTGACAGGGATGGACGCGTGATGTGACTTGTGGGCCGCACTTAAATTCAAAATGCGAGTGGGCCTGCAAACACTCCCGGGCTCGGGTTCGCTAATTCCAAGGTTACGAAGTGTTCATATCCACCTCTAGCCTAGCTAGACATGGGCCCACTCATGTCACTATGAACGAGGGCTAACAGATCGGTGGCATTTGCACTTTTACCAAGTAAAAGGTGTTTTAGGTACTTTTCCTGATAAACTAGATTCGTAGACATCATTTGAATAGAATCAAATATGTCCTAGTACCCACTCTTCAAAAGTGTGGATATACGAGTCTTGTTTAATATGTCCCAGACAATAATGCCACAAATAAGTCTCATCTGATTAATTCATTTTGAGCTATTTGTTTGTCATGTCATACGTTTGAGATTCATTTATATTCAAAATATATATATTGTTATTCACCTAATGTGTTTATCTCGATATCATCTTTATAAAATAAAACACTTTAGTGTTCTAGAATATAAAGGTATACCCGCAACGAGTTATACTCTGATATAGAGATAATGTTTCTAGTCAAACTAGTTACATTTTAACAGTTTCCTAATTTAAGTACACACCCGAAGGGTAGTTCCTAAACTTAGGTTTCTACGGTTAAAACAACGACTTTCGTCCCGTTTCCGACTAGTAGGTTAGATCTCAACTGAAGTCGGTCTCCTGCTAATCATCAGATTCTGCACGTCAGTACATATTTTTGTACCATATCTAATATCAAAATCCAATTTTCAAACTAGTAGTGAACATGTTTATGACAAACATACTTGAAGTCGGAGCCTTGCCCCGCCTTCATTTCCTTCATGTCTGCCTTGTCCATACGGCAGTCACACTTCCAGTGACCCCGTTTGCCACAATTTAGGCAGACATCTTTGGATATGTCTTTTGTCTTCCTAGAAGACTGTGATGATTTTGCCTTTGCCCCGTTTAGAAGCTCTGGCACTGCCTTCTAGAGTATAGCCATCAACTCTCCAAGAGTTTACTCTTGGTTCATAATGAACCTGCCCCAGCTTTCGGGTAGAGACTATAAGATCAAATCTTTGGTAGTCTCAGCCACGTAGGTAATGCCTAGCATGACTGCCGTATGGACAAGGCAGACATGAAGAAGTGAAGGCGGGGCAAGTCTCCAGCTTCAAGTATGTTTGTCATAAACATGTTTACTATTAGTTTCAAAATTTGATTTTTGATATTAAATGTGGTACATAAATATGTACTGATGTGCAGAATCTGCTGATAAGCATGAGACTGACTTCAGTTGAGATCGACATGTGAGTCAAAAATGGGACGAGAGTCGCTGTTTTAATCGTAGAATCCTAAGTTTAGGAACTACCCTTTGGGCATGTACTTAAGTTAGGAAACTATTAAAATGTACCTAGTTTGACTAGAAACATTATCTCTATATTTATGTTTAACCCGTTGCGGGTATACCTTTATATTCTATAACACTAAGTATTTTATTTTATAAAGATGATATTGAGATAAGCACATTAGATGTGAATAACAATATTTATATTTAGAATATAAATGAATCTCATATGTATGACATGACAAACAAATAGCTCAAACTGAATAAATCAGTTGAGACTTGTAAGTGGCATTGTTGTCTGGGACACATTAACAAGAATCGTATATCCACACTTTCGAAGAGTGGATACTATGATGGATTTGATTCTAATCAAATGATGTCTACGAATCTAGTTTATTAGGCAAAGTGCCTAAAATACCTTTTACTTGGTAAAAGTACAGGTGCCACCGATTTGTTAGCCCTCATTCATAGTGACGTAAGTGGGCCCATATCTAGCTAGGCTAGAGGTGGATATAAATACTCCGTAACCTTTACGGATGTGGCATCGTGTTATGCTTATTTATATCTAAATGAAACACAAGTCAGAAACTTTAAGAGTTTCAACTCGAAGTAGATAGACAGACTGGCTAAAGTATTAAAACATCACGATTGGACCGTGATGAAAATACTTAAGCAATAAGTTTCTCGAATATTTGAAAGAGTATAGTATTCTTTCATAAAGGACTCCTCTCGGAACACCTCAATTTGATGGTGTGTCCGAACAGAGAAACCGAACTTTGTTGGACATAGTAAGGTTAATTATGAGTCGCTCTGAGCTACCATTTTCCTTCTAGGGATACGCATAAAATAGTGCAAAACTTATTTTGAATAAGGCTCCATGAAAATCTGTTAGACAGATTTCATATTAGATATGAACAGGAAAAAACCAGGTTTTCTTATTCCTGAAGATTTGGGAATGCTAGGCATATGTTTGGATGATACCAAACTAGAACCCAAATCGGATAAGTGCCTAATTTGTAGGTTATCCTAGGGTAACCAAAGTATAGTACTTATACAACTCACAAGAGAACAATGTAATTGTTGCTCTCTATGCGGTTTTCCTAAGAGGAATTCCTATATGCAGTGGTAAGTGGGAGGAAAGTAAAACTCGATGAAAATCAAAGTAATACTGTTCCAGACACCAATTTCTTAATGGAACACAAACAGTTCATCAGGGATGAAACTGTACCACAGTAGAAGCTCTGGCACTGCCTTCTAGAGTATAGCCATCAACTCTCCAAGAGTTTACTCTTGGTTCATAATGAACCTGCCCCAGCTTTCGGGTAGAGACTATAAGATCAAATCTTTGGTAGTCTCGGCCACGTAGGTAATGCCTAGCATGACTGCCGCATGGACAAGGCAGACATGAAGGAAGTGAAGGCGGGGCAAGGCTCCAGCTTCAAGTATGTTTGTCATAAAAATGTTTACTATTAGTTTCAAAATTTGATTTTTGATATTAAATGTGGTACATAAATATGTACTGATGTGCAGAATCTGCTGATAAGCAGGAGACTGACTTCAGTTTAGATCGACCTGCGAGTCAAAAACGGGACGAGAGTCTCTGTTTTAACCGTAGAATCCTAAGTTTAGGAACTACCCTTTGGGCATGTACTTAAGTTAGGAAACTGTTAAAATGTACCTAGTTTGACTAGAAACATTATCTCTATATTTATGTTTAACTCGTTGCGGGTATACCTTTATATTCTAGAACACTAAGTATTTTATTTTATAAAGATGATATTGAGATAAGCACATTAGATGTGAATAACAGTATTTATATTTAGAATATAAATGAATCTCATATGTATGACATGACAAACAAATAGCTCAAACTGAATAAATCAGTTGAGACTTATAAGTGGCATTGTTGTCTGGGACACATTAACAAGAATCGTATATCCACACTTTCGAATAGTGGATACTATGATGGATTTGATTCTAATCAAATGATGTCTACGAATCTAGTTTATTAGGCAAAGTGCCTAAAATACCTTTTACTTGGTAAAAGTACAAGTGCCACCGATTTGTTAGCCCTCATCCATAGTGACGTAAGTGGGCCCATATCTAGCTAGGCTATAGGTGGATATGAATACTCCGTAACCTTTACGGATGTGGCATCGCGTTATGCTTATTTGTATCTAAATGAAACACAAGTCAGAAACTTTTAGAGTTTCAACTCGAAGTAGACAGACAGACTGGCTAAAGTATTAAAACATCATGATTGGACCGTGATGAAAATACTTAAGCAATAAGTTTCTCGAATATTTGAAAGAGTATAGTATTCTTTCATAAAGGACTCCTCTCGGAACACCTCAATTTGATGGTGTGTCCGAACAGAGAAACCGAACTTTGTTGGACATAGTAAGGTTAATTATGAGTCGCTCTGAGCTACCATTTTCCTTCTAGGGATACGCATAAAATAGTGCAAAACTTATTTTGAATAAGGCTCCATGAAAATCTGTTAGACAGATTTCATATTAGATATGAACAGGAAAAAACCAGGTTTTCTTATTCCTGAAGATTTGGGAATGCTAGGCATATGTTTGGATGATACCAAACTAGAACCCAAATCGGATAAGTGCCTAATTTGTAGGTTATCCTAGGGTAACCAAAGTATAGTACTTATACAACTCACAAGAGAACAATGTAATTGTTGCTCTCTATGCGGTTTTCCTAAGAGGAATTCCTATATGCAGTGGTAAGTGGGAGGAAAGTAAAACTCGATGAAAATCAAAGTAATACTATTCCAGACACCAATTTCTTAATGGAACACAAACAGTTCATCAGGGATGAAACTGTACCACAATCTTCGAATACACAAGAACCGCGTAAGTCGGAGAGAGTCAGAAAACAACTTGGGTGTTATGGGTTTCTGATCTCACCTCATGAAGATGTCAATCTTATTGACAAAAATGAACCGACTACGTATGAGGAAGTGATACAAGGTATCGACTCCCTTTTATGGCAAAGTGTCATGAAATCCGAAATGGATTCCATGTATACCAACAAAGTTTGGACACTGGTTGTTGTACCGAAGGCATTGTGCCCATAGGTACTATATAAGTCTTCAAGGAAGACATACATGGATGGCAACATACTAATGTACAAAGGTAGGCTTGTGGTGAAAGGGTATTGTCATCAACATGGTGTCGATTACGACGAAACATTTTATCTGTTGCCATGATTAAATCAATTTGGATAATGTTTGCTAATGTTGCATGTTTCATTCATGAAATATGGCAGCTGAACATCAAAACCGCTTTCCTTAAACGGAAACCTTTTTGGAGGATGTTTACAACATCCTGACGGTTTTTTCGTACCAAAGACAAGCAAACAAGGTTTGCAAGTTAATTCGATCCATTTATGGATTGAAGCAAGTATTGCGTTCTTGGAATCAGCGTTTTGATGTAATCATAATGGTATATGATTTAATTCAAAATGAAAATGATTCTTGTGTATATAAGAAGGTTAGTGGGAGCGCACTGACAATGATTGTCCTATATAATGATGACATGTCATTTCTTGGAAATGACATTCCCATAATACAATCGGTGAAAGCTTGGCTTTCATAAAATTCTCTGTAGACTACTTGGGAGAGACAACCTTTATTCTAGGAATAAGGATCTACTGGGATAGATCTAAAAGTTATTGGCACTCTCCGAGAACTCGTACATTGAAATATATGTACGCGACCTGATGTCTCATATGCTTTGAGCATATGGAGTCACAATCAGGCCAATCCAAGTGATAGTCACTGGATTGATGTTAAGAACATACTTAAGTATCTTAGATGATCTAAGGATTCTTTCTTAAGCTATGGAGGAGGAGAACTTGAAGTGGCTGGGTTCACCGTTGTAAGTTTCCAAACCGACAATAACGACTGTAAGTCGTAATAAGGATACTATATAGTTTGAATAACGGAACAGTGAGCTGAAAATCTTCCAAGCAAGATATTGTTGCCGAATAAACAACAAAAGCGGAATATTGCTGCAGCTAAGGCAGCAAAAGAACCAATTTTGGATCTGTAAAATTCCTAATTAGATTAGGAGTAGTTCTGTTAGCAGCTGAGCCAGGCTACTGCACAGGCTAAAGAATTAATGGTCTCATCAACGATCTAAATATGTACTTCAATTATTTCATCTGATTCGTCGGATCATACATCGTGGCGATGTGATGATCATATAAATCGCATCAGATGATAACCTTGCAAATCCGCTGACGAAAGCTGTTTCTCAGCAGAAATTTGAGTGACTCGTACATAGTTCAAGTATAGGACACTTGAGTGACTGGATATATGCCAAGTGGGAGATTGTTGGACAATTATGACCCATAGCATCACTATTTGTACAGAACATGGTGTTATTGTACAAATTAACTATATGACAAAGGAAATTGCTCTTTTATCATTTGTAATTGGATTACCGGGATATATAAATGATAAAAGTCCATATGATTAGTTCCGGATTAATAAGATATGAGACAATATTAATCCACTAAGGTTTAATCATTAAAATATCCCAAGTCGTAGTATTATCGAGATTGGACATCGATAATGCGGAATAGACTAGTGTAGCACTTGTGCGCGTTGTGGGAGCATAACGACATAGTTCTCATATACTTAAGTATTAGATACTTATGCAAGTGTGATAGGATGTTGTGTTTACCGATGGTATGGGAACAGCTTCGCTTTGGATAGACCCCTCGAAATCCCATTGGTAGTATGACTATGTGTCTATGGGAATCCGAATCAGGGTAGGTGTATTTGGTCTTAACCTGAGACTTGCATCGCAAATACTTGCGACAATCAATATACTTTGGTTTTGGGCGTCCAGGGCTTTAACAGGTTCTGTGTACGCCTCTTCTGGGTTTATTGAGAATCATAGTGTATTGGGTGTGATGTCAAGATGGAAGTATCACTCCAGTCATATGGAGATGATGATCACGCAGGATACGGAACTAGTACTCTTTAGTACTTCAGTCATCGGGATAATATGGCTAGGTCATGCTTATCCGATTATATAGACTAGTTACCAGAGATCCGATATGTGCTTCGTACGGGGCAGACACAATTCCAGCCTCAGGCCTAGCATGTGACATTCGATACTGGATCGCAATACGCAATACTATGTATACTACGCCTGACACAGATTACATATTCCTTAAAAGAATATTTCTGGAGAATTGGGTAGGCACGGTGCTTTGCTAGAAGTCAACCATGTCTTGTAAATTGGTAAAAACGTAGTACTAGGTACGTACGTGTTCGGATAGTCCGACGACCGGATTTACTGCCAACATATCCAGGGATCTCATGGGTCGCTTCCCGAAGATTCACCGATGACGTATGACTCGAACATAATTAATCTGGGATTGATTAGTAGAGAGAGAAAATTAATCTAGGATTAATTACGGAGAGATTTTATCTGGGATAAAATACTATTAGGAGAGAGAGATCGATTAATTTGGAATTAATCGATAAAATAATATATTTGATATATTAAATGAAATTAGATTTCATAACGGAATTAAAATTAGATTTTAATTTGGGCGAACGAGTTAATTTAGAATTAATTCGCTAGCGACGTGAATAGTAATTTTGCTAGGCATAATTATTTAATTAAATTTGATTTAATTACGTCGCAACGGAAAATTCGTTAATTCGAAATTAGGGAACCTGAGCCCGGGATGTGTTGCGGGCCCACTCGGATTTTGAATCAAGTGGGGGCCACATGTCACATCACTAGTCAACTTTATCTAACTTTTAAGTTGATGGAAGCTGTTGGTAGGTGATTGTGTGTAAAACACACAAGTGTGATGGATTGAATGACATTTTACCATTTCATTATTTTTGGTATATGATTTTTCAATTTGGTAATTAGATTACACTACACACTCATCTCTTTTCTCTCATATCTCTCACGGCATTGTGCCATTTTTCTCTCCCAATTTTGGCTTGGCCGAATCTTGCTAAGAAGATGAAGAAAAATTGTTGTAATTTTTAAGTGATAGCACACACAAGGAGTCATTCAAAGGTGATAGGGAAACCAATCTTTGAGCTTGGAATCAACACTCAAAGCTTGGAGCTTGAAGATCTACTTCAAAGGGGCTTGGCCGAATTCTTTAAGGAGCAGAATTTTGTGTTCAACGCATCCAAAATCCGATCAAAGTGAGTATTTTCCGCATTCTTACTTTGTTGTATTCACATGTTTCTTTGCTTAATTTGATCTTGGTTTGACCTAGAAAACCCAACACCAACGTGCCAAGCCCACCTGGTAAAGCAATAAAAGCGTCAGCATGATTGATCATTTTAGTAAGTCTTTCAGACATACATGAGACAATACATTCTTCTCCATTTGATTTTCCGATTAGGTTTTCGTCTGTCAAAGGTTTTGAAATGATCCCCAAAACTTGACTGCCACCTTCTTGCACGGCCTTTGAAACACATCCCATCAATCCAAGATTGCCACCGCCATATACTAAGTGTATGTTTCTTTCTTCCATAACTCTACCCAATTCTTGTGCAGCCTCAAAATTTTTGGTTTAGTTCCAAATCTAGTTCCACAAAAGACACATATATTAGTAATTCATCGTCTTGAACTTTTCTCCATTTTTTGCTCTCTCTCTTATCTAGATATGTCGAAGAGAGAAATGATGAGCTACATTTATAGATCCTGAAAAAGGGTGAGTAATAAATGCATTAGTACCTGTAAAATGATAATTTTCAGATGAACAACAAAATACATTGTGAAAGTCAAAAAGTTTAGATATTGTCGGCAAAAGTAAATTAAATCAAAACAATAAATTAAAGTAAATTAAAACGGTAATTTAAAGTAAAGGAAATCAAAACAATAAATTGAAAAAATATGTACTGGTAGTTGTGATTGTGGCTCATATTTTCCTCTGTTTTTACGTCCAGTAATGGCTTGAACGCCCTCTATGGGACGATGATAGGCTGCCCATCCAATTTTTTTATAAATTGGCAAACTAGGTCTTTTAAAGCCAAATTCCTGGGACTGTATTATTGTCTTTCTTTTTGAAATTGTGTATGCAAATTGCGAATTACTCGATGAACATGTCCACCAGGATGCGTCTCAAGAGTCATTGATATATCATCTAAAGACTCTTTACTCAATCCATTTCTAATGAATTGAATTTTATCTTCGCGATTGTCAGACACCATTCCTAAAGAACGACAATGAGTGTTGCACGTCCAACGTGCACATTTATGATAAACACATAATTATTTAGCTATTCGTTTATTAGCATATGTGATTTTCCCTAAACCATGCATGTAAGAAATGAAAGAGTCAGATGACTCACATGCCAAGCGAACCCTTGCTTCAATTACCCAACGAATATCACTAGGAATACCATGGATCATAACAAGCCTCATTTTTTCGGTGTGTGCTTTGTAAATTTTCATCAGAGCATTTTGGGGAAAAGAAGGGAAATGATTATAGAGTTTTGTGAGAGTTTCTTCCATGCCTTGATGGCTCCAGTCTGGAGGTTTTTTTCCTTCTTGATCGCTTGTGAGAGAGGAAGAAATTTCCACAGGATAAGTTTTTCATCTCCAAGAAATGCATTCTTTAATCTTTCTGGCAAAGTCTTCAATTCCAAATTGGATGTTTCCTCATATTTTTCTTCTTCCAGTGTTCCCAGTTCCTAAAAATTTTGATTATCTCTATCATCTTCTGGAACCTGTGTAGAATTAAGTAAAAAATCATTAGGAATATCTGAATCAAATTGTGTACTTGATTCAAGAAAATTAGTTGTATAAATTTTCGTAGGATTGGATAAATTCCCATGAATATATTCCTCCATAATTGGTACAATTAGTTCCATGCTCTCATCTTCACTGTCCTCATCATATGGTTGTTTGCACATGTTAAAATCATTAAACTCCAACATCATATTTCCAAAAGATAAATTCATGATTCCGTTCCTGCAATTAATTAAAGCATTAGCTGTTGCTAAAAATGGGAGATCAAGTATTACATGAATTGGCTTATAACTGTCTGCTATAGGTTGTGTTTCCAAGACAATAAAATCCACAGGATATATGAATTTATCGACTTGTAATAACACATCTTCAGTAATTCCTTTCGATATATTGACTAATCTATCAGCAAGTAAAAGAGTAGTTGAGGTTTGTTTTAACTCATGAATATTAAGTTGTTGGTAAATCGAAAATGGAAGTAAATTGACACTGGCTCCAAGATCAAGCAAAATATGTTTAATTTTTTGACTTCCAATAATACATGAAATAGTTGGGCAACTAGGATCCTTGTATTTTGCACTTCTGCAATTGAAACTCATAATCATCTTTTTTTTCAACTGCTCATTCACTGCTCAAATTTGGGAATCCATAGCTGCGAAGACTTTGGTGAAATGGCCTTCCCGAACTCTGCAAAGTATCATCAACTGGGCATCCATCCAGCTCATTAGCAAAGATAATTTTCAGCACCTAATAGGTAGACTTACCACTACTGCGACAGTTTATGCAATTTGGTATGAAAGAAATAGCTGCATCTTCCAAAAGACTGCCAGACCGAGACAAAAAATTATTAAGGATATTACGAACTAGATTAAAGAGTGGCTTCTCTTCATCAACAATTTGAAGAAATGGAAGCTCACATCCCATGTCCTTAGCTTGAGCATTGTTAAGCTGCTTTATCATTTTGGGTTGGGCTTCGTTTATAGGCATTTTGGCATGGTTCGAGAGTTGGGTTTGTTTGGGCTTCTGATGCAGTCTCTTGGAGAGGTCTTTTGATTCTCCCTCGTATTGTTGAAATGGATTTAGGGCTTTAATTTTGTGTTTTTCTTTGATGTTCTAGGCTTCTTTTATAGGCTTACCTTTGCGCATTGTTGTTTTGCATCGTGCCTTTGTTTTTTCTTTTTCTGATTTCTGTTTGTAGGTGTTTTGCCCTTCTGGGGAATGCCCCTTAGCTCCTGTAAATTTTTTGTTTGTATACATTTTATATTTTACAAAAAAAAAGTTTTCTCTTAACGGTGGAAAAGTCATTCAGAAATTTGGCATAAGATGGTATCTGTTGGATGGCATCTAACAAAGGAATATTGACCTTCACCTGTTTGAATATTGGTCAAAGTATATGTGATTTTGGAGAAAGTATCTTTCAGTTCAATCAATGTTTGCACATTTTGGTTATTGATGGCTTCTTATTTCTCAATGATTCAATGCAAGGATCCGCAAGGGTTTTCTTATGTGGTAGGACATATGGTGCATATCTCTGAGAATTTTGGAAATTCTAGTGTACATGGGGAGGTTGTTGCGATGGTTGTGCTTAGTTATCATTCCTCCAATTGAAGTTTGGATGCTTCTCCAACCAGAATTGTAGGTTTCAGATTATGGGTTTGGATCTGGTCTCTTAAAAGTGTTTATGCAACTGACTTGGTCATGGAGACATTCTTGCAGGGCTGGTAAGGTTGGGAAAACTTATGTGACATGTTTATTTGAATTAGAGATTTAACATGTGACTTCTTGAACTGACTTGACATGATCACACCTCCTCATTTCTAATGCCTCAACGTTTTTAGCTAGAGATGCAAACTTAGTAGAAATATCATGGTCTTCCTTAAGGTTAAAGATACCTCTACCAGATGGTTATGGTTTTACAGATGACTCATAAGTGCCAATTGTATCCCATTGTTGTGCATTCTCTGTTATGTGTTTTAGGTAATCTAATGCATCTTCGGGATTTTTGTCCCTAAATTCACCACTACACATCATTTTCACTACTTGTCTACCTTGGGAGTGTTAAACCCTCGTAGAAGTAGGCAACCATCCTCCATGTTTCAAACTCGTGATATGGACAAACATTTAACATTTCTTTAAACCTCTCCCAACATTGGTAAAATGTTTCCCCTGACTCTTGTGTGAAAGTTGTGATTTTCTTCTTAAATGAGTTTGTCTTATAATGGGGAAATTTTTTTTTAGAATCTGTTTTTGTAAATCATCCCATATTCTGATGAATCCTGACTTAAGGTTCTGCAGCCAAATTTTAGCTTTATCCTTTTAAGAAAAGGGAAAAAACTTTAATCGAATTATATTCATGTTGTAATTTTGGTATGTGCAAGTGTTACATACCTCTTCAAATTCCTTTAAGTGCTGATAAGGATATTCTGATTCTAGACCGTGGAATGTGGGTAAAAGTTGAATGATACCTGGCTTAAAATTGAAACGTGTTGTATCTGAGGGAAAAATAATGCAAGATGGTGATCTTGTCCTAGTGGGATTCATGAATTTTCTGAGTGTCCTAGGATGATTAAGATCGACATGCTGATAGTCATTTTATTCCTGGTCAACTGGATTTTCAACTCGGTCAGGTGGATTTTCATTTTGGTTCTCGGCCATTTTGACAGATGATGAAGGTGATGAAGACTCTCGATTTAATCTACTGCTAGATGATCGAGACCAACGTTTCATGCAACCTAAATGCAAACTATATTCTAAAATTTAAAAATGCATAAAAACAATACTTAAAAAAAATATAAACACGTGGAAAGAAAGAAAAAATAAAATAAAATAAATAATTGACAAAAGAAAATAAAAATGTAGTGATTAGATCTAAAAATGTCATCTGATTCGTGTCAATTCAGATCTCAATTGAATTTCTCATTCAGTTATCTCAATCTCTCGAATTAAGTTTTCACAAAACAATATTGAAAATCTCTGGATGGGGATGGTTCAAGAAATTCTTTGGCAAAAATACAAGCTCCATTTTAATTGATTTTTCTGTCTCCTATAACCTTGAAGAATTAAGAACATGGTCTGTTTGTGGGATTTCTGGGTTCAGGATTCATTTAGGATCAATCATGACATTTTGGATCTACACAAATGCAAAGATGAAAAAAATGAGATGAAAAAAATACAAAAAATAAAATAAAATAATATATATATATATATAGACACGCACACACAATGATTATTCTATCTACTAAATTTATTCCCCGGTAACGGCGCTAAAAACTTGACACGCTTGTAGGCACTGCATTTTTGCATATAAATCCCGATGATGAGTCTCATTTGGAGGCACTACCTTTTAAGTCGCGGAAGCCGCGGGAAACAGACGTCGGAAGGGAAAAGATGGAAATCAGTACTTTGTCGAATTTGACTCGCTTGTTTAGCTTCGGGCTCGCTGGTGGACCTCCGTTTTAAAGCACCTTTAGCCTAAAGAAACCAGCAAACACTTAACCTTGGCCCAAAACCCCACATCTAGCCCTCATGCATAAATCCGAGCCCATCTCACCCAAGCCCAATCCAAAAAATTAAAACATTTAAAACACATGTCACAAATTAAATTAATTTAAATTAAAGCTAATTGAAATTAAATTAAACCACTTAAATTAAATAATTAAATCAAATTAAAAGCTAAATAAATTAAACCAATTAAAATAAATCTAAATTAAATTAAACGTTACTTAAAATAAAATATTAATTAATTGATATACCAAATTAAATAAGACATAAAATATAATTATACCAAATTAAAATATTGTAACTTCCTAACTTAAAATATTATATACTAAATTAAAGAAATATTATGCCTAATTAAAATCAATCATAACCAATAAAAATATTGACTTCCTATCTAACAAATTGTATTCCTAAACCAGCCAATCAAATATTCAACCTTCCTAATTCACCAAAATTTGTCCCCCAATCAAATATATATTTTCCTTTTGTGACACTAATTAGATATTACAAATCCCTATCCATGCAAACCCTAATGGACAACTATAAAACACACACTAAATCAACTCTAAGAGGGCTCTCATTCACACTCTCTAACACATGGCACAAACAAAAAAACTACAAAAGAATAAAAATAACCTAAGGCATTCAATCTCTCTTCACCCTCAACAAACCCTAAGGCAGTAGCCTCTGATCTCTCCCAAAACCACAAACAAACATAACCTTCACGCAAAAAGCTTGCCTTCACGCCCCTGGCCTGATCACTGTATTACACGTACAAAACACTGCCCATTCCCTCATAGCCAATTCAGCCACCTAACCCATAAACTGCCTCTTCGCTAGAGACACAAAGACACTCACGCCACCTTTCATGCAGCCATCACCTGCTCACTCCAGCCACATGCCCTGAATTTCACGCACTAGGCCCTCACCCTCACGCATCAATTCACGCCACACAGATCACCCACAAACACTCATGGCGCACACGTAAAGCCTAACTGCCCATACAATTCATTACCTTACCCTTCACAAACGTAAGCCACGCCAATTATTGCACATAAGCCCACGTAACAAGCCATCAAACACGTCCCTGTCTGTCGCATACAACCCCTTAACCGAGAATAAATCAGACCCCAAACCGAGCCAAAAATCCACCCAAAACAGTCCCGAAAATATTATAAATCCACCCTAAACAGTGACAAAAACCCTCCTCAAAACCGCCTAAGAAACACCAGCCCGATACCCATTAAAACCGCACAAAACAGTCCTTAAATGCACCTAAAACAGTGACCAGAAAACCGTGAGGCAATAGCAGCAAAACGGAGTGAAAACAGCGAGCAAAACAGCGAAACAACGAGGTAAAACGCAAACCAGTGAACCAGAAAAATTGCGGAGTTATAGCCCTTCCGACGGCCGTGAAACGCGAGTCCGAAAGTCGAAATAAAAGGTTAGACCTGAGGGTATTTTCCACATTCGTTTTCTGTTTTATTTTCATTATTTATTGAGTATTGTTAGCATGATTGTTATGTTAAAATGCATATTGTGGCCCTTGAGTAGATAATATGGATGGATTACGAAATATTGTATGTTGTGTAGACTTAGTTAAATTATTGCACAAATTTGTTCATTACAAGTGGCATAAGTAAGGGACCATTCCGAACCCAACGGTTTGAGGTCTTCCCTTGCGAGGGGTGAGTGCGGCCTTAAATCATTTTTCCGGTTCACGCCGGGTGGAGACTCCATTTCATTCTCCGGTTTAGTCCCCCGCGGGCTACTCCGTACTCCCAACCGGGCCGCGAGCCCAGAACAACGTCGTCCATTTCTGTGTCCTACAACGCTCAAAAGTGATTCTTTACTCCCAAGTATAAGAGTGTCGAAGTAATAAAATAATCTGGTAAGTCAGGGTCGATCCACAGGGATAGATTTAGAAAAATAAAATAATAATTTGAGTGAAAAAATAAATAGGCCGAATTGTTTGAAGTGATTGTAGAATTTTAAATTGGATTGTAATAATAAAATAAAATATCAGGATTAAGGGATCCACTTTTAAAATTTCAAATATAGAAATTTCACTTTTTATAATAAATAAATTGTCATTATTACCCAATTAATGTATTTCAGGA
This sequence comes from Zanthoxylum bungeanum, assembly GCA_019454045.1. Taxonomy (NCBI): domain Eukaryota; kingdom Viridiplantae; phylum Streptophyta; class Magnoliopsida; order Sapindales; family Rutaceae; genus Zanthoxylum; species Zanthoxylum bungeanum. The sequence continues at coordinate 65,903 of SKCR01032805.1, forward strand.
ATTAATTATGCTAAAACAAATAAATCAGACTTAAAGGCGGTGATAACTTTTGTCTATAAAAAGTCCAATTAGGTACTCAATTATGCCAAATAAATAAAAGCAGCCATGTAGGCGGTGACAAAATTTGTCAATAATTAATCCAGATTTAAATTAAGTATTAATCATTAGATTATAATTTATATATTATAATATAAGTGAGATTAATCTACATTTTCATTTTAAAAGCTTCACCATTTATCCCAGTAAAAAGAAATTAGCTACTCATAATTTGAATAAAAACACACATAATTTTATTACTAAAAGAAAAAGAAATTACAAGAAAGCTTTAGAAAAAAAAAACACACAAGAACTGGAAATCCACAAATTTTCAGAGAACGCTATGGAATCCAGACTAAAGAAAATGAAGTGCAGAGTACCTCTATTTATAAAGGTGCTCGCACCTCTTGCCATGTATTTGGAAATTGCTTCCATCAATTTCTCTACCAATTGCTCCACCAAATTCTCCAAGCATGTTTGATGGAGAAATTGACAAAATTTTTTTATTTTTTTATTTTTTTTATTTGACAATGACTTTTACAAATAACACAATTGGATTATTTATTAATTTCAGTCTTGAAAACTTCAGAATTAGAAAATCTTGTCAGCAGTAAAGTTGTAAATTTTTGAGTCTTCTTTCATCTGGAACTAGAATCACTTCAATCCGATATCGGAGTAAACAGTTATGGCCAAAATACGAACATTGAACATGGTTGGAATTTCCGAAGTTGTACACTGTTAGAACGCCCAATTAAATTTATGGCCTCCAAAATCCAAATGTCAGGTCTATTTTTCTAGATATACATCCAAAGTATTATTTCACTTACATAAAAGATAAAAAATCACAATAAAAATATGTAAGAGGATTAATGAAACTACAAATATAAAATGATTAATTTTTCTTTTAATAAATGTGTATTTTTTAGTGTTCATCAGAGAGAATGAAACTTACCCGTTCAGCTAGAAAAGATTTTTTTCTTACCTGATGTTTTCTTTTAACGGTGCACAAGTCTTTCAGAAATTTGGCATAAGATGGTATCTGTTGGATGGCATCTAACAAAAAATATTAACCTTTACCTGTTTGAATATTTCATATATCTGTAGGGAATGGTTCAATTTCTTTATTTTTAATGCTTAAGGAAATAGAGGTGAATAAGAAAAAAATATTATCATCAACGATAGGTAATGGTTCATCAACCCCTTCCTTACCCTCTTAATCTAATTTATTTTCAGGTTCGCGAGATTCAAGAATAGGTTTGTGGATAACCTTACCACTGCAAAGAGTAATAACAGATTTGACTTAGTCTATGTATTGACTACCGGAACTACCTCATGAGTTTTTTGATGACTCTTGGGGTTTGGATATGGTTGTGCAGAAAACTTTTCTTTCTCATTACTGGTCAAAGCAGATGTGATTTTGGAGAAAATATCTTTCAGATCAATCAATGTTTGCACATTTTGGTTATTGATGGCTTCTTATTTCTCAATGAATGCATGCAAGATATCCTTAAGGTTTTTCTAAGTGGTGGGATATATGGTGCATAGTTCTGAGAATTTTGGAAATTCTGGTGTACATGGGGTGATTGTTGCGCTGGATGTGCTTGGTTATCATTCATTCCATTAAAGTTTGGATGGTTTCTCCAACCAAAATTTTTATTTTGGGAGTATAGGTTTGAAGTTGGTCTCTTGAAGGTGTTTATAGAACTGACTTGGTCATGGAGACATTCTTGCAAGGCTAGGAAGGTTGGGCAAACTTGTGTGACATGTTCATTTGAAATACAGATTTGACATGTGACATTTCATTTTATCTGCTCTTTATATTCCCTATGCTTTTCACGGTATAGTGTTGTTTGTGAATATTTCAGGTGAGCAGCTTAGTGGTTGTGGTGGCATCGACTTCAAGACTATTTGATTAGGTATTAGATTGATTCATATTGTAATAAGTCATTGTCTTGATGGTTAGCAGTAGGCTATTTTCTTTTTGGGTCTTTTATCGTAGTCTTTGTATTATGTAGTGTTTTATTATGAAATGTCAAATGGGAGATTGTAAGTTCCATATTTATTGGCAACGTCCGTAATAAAACAAGTTTAACTGAGTTGTAATGAGTGTTGAAGTTCTCATAGTAATTGGACAAGTATTTGGACAACATCAAATGGAGATATCAGAGTGATTTTCACTCTTGTGAATATATCAGAATATTTAGAGCTCTAATTGGTCTAAGGTCAGTGTCATTGGAAAGTAGACTCGAATATGGTCGCGTATATATAAAGAATACATGATTTGGCCAAGGAAAGAGAAAGTTACAAGCGTTTAAAGTTGCAACCAGTCCGTGACATGCGTTCATCCTTGCGTTCGAACGCCCGGAGGCATAAACTGTGGATTTGAGTGGCTTTCGAACGCCCGTGCGTAAGTGAGTTATTTTGGACGCGTTTTAAGCCAGATTTGCACTAGGAAATCCTTACATTTGCCCTACATATATAACAAACATAGAGCCACTTTAACTAAGTGAAGAAACACAATTTAGAGAGCCTCCATACACTTAGTTTCTTCTTTCTTGATTTTCTTGATTACCTTGTCTTTTTTTTTCCTTGGTGATATTGATCCTTGATTGACTATCAAAACAAAAATATAACCCCAACACAATTTCCTAAGCCTTCAGAGTTCTCAAGGAGGAATATTGGTAATCGGAATTCCGACGTTACGAGTTTGCAAGGTTGATCCACTCATAGACTTCAAAAGTTCTGAAGAATCCCGCTTGGTGCGGGCTCAGAGAGTTCTTCGAGTTATTACAGTATAGAGGTATTCGAGTTGGTAAATTTGTCATCATAGGTCATATACCATCACTATAAGTTTTTCTCATTATAATGGAGATTTTTCTGGTAGCCTATATACCCGGAGTGGTTTTTTACTCGTATTAGTTTTCCACTTCATCAACAAGATTATTGTGTTGATTATTTATTATTTTGATATATTTGCTTTATTTCATAATTGCATAGACTTAAGGATACATGTTCGTAATCCATAGAAACAATAATTAGGACATATCGAAAACTATTATGTTTAATTCTGTATAGGGTCAGAACCTTAGAATAAAATCAAAATTTTCACATTTGTTCAACATGAAGGGGTGATGATTATTTGGACAATAATTTCATGCTGAATTATGAAATTCCTTTGGTGTATGGACCAAATAACTCGGATTGGGAGTGTTGGGGAAAATATTACAGAAAGCGCATCGGCAAAAAATATTAATTTTTAAAATACTTTTAATTCAAATAAACTAATCGATCTCATATATCTCTAATTTATCTGTATTAAATATCAAATATTCAATTGTGATTACGCATAAAACTCAGGATAAAATTTTTGGAAATACTTTCCGCGGTTAGCCATTAACCGATTTACTGGATTACCGAACCGGTCGATTGGAATAATCGGACAATTAGATTAGTCATGAAATCTGACCACCCCACTCCTACATAAACCTGATCACTGTAGCAGTGGCTGGTCACTTTGATTTCGGAAAAATACTATTTTACTCTTAGTGCGAAAAATTTCCAAAAAGCTTCTGGAATAATTTTGAGAATTTTTCGACACACTATAGCACTGCTACAGTACTCAGAGTACTGAAACAATGGCCAAATTATCATAATTTTAATAAATTTATGCTTTTTCCTCTAATGTGATATTTACTGAAAATTCTCAAAACGCTTTCGGAACAATTCCGAATATTTCGAGAATTTTTCCTATGCATAATTTCACATCAAATTTCATCTATAACACCTCAATTTCACAAATTAAGTCACAATTGAATTAATTACATAATTATTCAAATTAATCTCACAATTAATTCAAAATCATGCAAATCCAAAGTCCTAATTACCAATTGAGAGTCAACCATCATAAAATAATTCAAGAATAATTATATGCCGCCAAGAAGTGACTCAAGTAACTCTAAAATGATAATTTGGTGTCTTATACCCTAATATTTCGAGTTTGTAGTGAATGATGAGGGTTGAAGATGATTTCTGTTTTGTTTATTAGTAACCTCAAGTTATAAGGGTATTTTGATCTAAAATTTGTGAAATTGCCCTTTTCTGTGACAAATTTTTAGAGGTGACCTGATTTGAATAAATTTATTTGATTTGAAACGTAAAATTCCCAAAAGTTATAGAAATATTTGTAATGTACCTATGATTATTGGGGGCCCGAAGGCTTTATAGCTCTTATCTTTTTACCAAAAATAGCTAGTACTGCAATTTGTCATTTTCTTTTTAACATTCGAATTATTCTTTATATTTTGTCTTATTGTATTTTTCAATTCAACTATTTTTTTAGAAAGAAATGTATGTACTTATAAACTTTATTACAAGTTTTTGTTTCCTACTAAGGTCTCTTATTCACTTCGAAATAAAAATAAGGTAAACAATAAAAAAGGGTAAAAAAAACAAGTAAGATTTATATTTATCAATATAACTTTTAAAATGATATCATAAAGAGCGAATGAAAACACTTTTCAATATTTTCTTAAAATACAAATTTTATTAAAAAAATTATATTTTTATTTTATTTTAATTATACAATAATATGAGATGACAATGCTTCAAATCAAACAAAAATATTTTTAAGGGCACTATAAAAAAAAAAAAAAAAAAAAAGGAAAGAAAAATCCTATAACAATATTTGGTTGTCGTAAGGATGAGAATTGGTTGGATTATAAATTTTTCAACCGAACGAGACACATTGAAAAATTCAATGTAACTCAGTTAAGTTGGGTATCCGAATAAACGAGTAAGTTTAATTTGAGAAGATTATAAAATTAATTTAAATTTAAAATAAAATACAAGAATTTCAGTCGATATGTAGCAAAATCATGAATAAACAACATAACATGTCTCATTTTACTCAAAAAAGTTGAACAAAAAAACTCTTATATTTTAGAAAAATAATTAGTAAATAATTTTTCAAGCGAGTTGGCGGGTTGATATTTTGTCAACTTAATCCAACCTGCTAATTAATCGGGTTGAAAATAAAATCTTTGATAATAATCAATCCAAAATCCGACCCAATCCGTTAGGTTTTGGGGTTAGAGGTTAGGTGTCCACCACTAGTTGTTGGCTCACATTAATAGAATATCTAACGACTACCCATTGAATTTCGTGATGAGACATGTAAATCGTTTTACTCAGAGAAAATTAAATACTAAAAAAGGTTGAAAAGAAATTATATCAATGCAAGTAGACCAGACCACGATTTGATTTGGTTTGGTTTGGTTTCAGAATCGAATCGAATCGAATCGTCTTATTCTATGGTCCCAGAAAACTGGAACCGTAATCGAATTGGTTTTGAATCGGTTTGGTTAAGGTTTCAGTTTTTTGGAATTGTAGAATTGGAATCGAACCAGAAATATCGGTTCGGTTCCGTCGATCCTTTATTTTTTGGAGGAAAAAAATGAAAAAAATTGGTTTGGTTTTGGTTCCAAACCGAACCAGAACCAGAACGAACCTTAAGGTTACAATTCCAAATTATGTGGAACCGTAATCGAAATGAAATGAGTATCGGTTCAGTTCCGATTTTGAAACCGGAATCAGATGGAACTGTAACCTTACTGTTCCATCCGGTTCAACTTTGATTCGGTTTCAATTTCAATTCTGAATTGGAATCATGGCCGGATCTAAATGCGACAAAGTATATTCCTGGCCCCTACATGTGAAATGGACTGAATAAAAAAAAAATTTAAGAAACAAAAGAAAGTAAGAAAAGCAATATATGATTATTGGACGCACTTTTGAACCTTCACTTTCCAAACCATATTAGACATCTAAATTTTCTGTCATTCCAATATATACTCGATATTCACCTAGAATTCCCCTTTCCATTATTTCAATTATAAATTATTTTTAATTATATATCGAGTGATATTTAGTATTTATTTGGTATAACTTCTTGATTAGCTATAGTTAAAAATATTTTTAATCCCAAAAATTATTTCAAATTCTTTTATGGTGTTTGATTACATTTTGAGTAGAGCATTTGAGGATTATAAAAATTATTTTATATCTACTAACAAGGGATCAATATTTGAATCTTTGGGAATAGAGGAGTAAGACTTTTTTAAATAGATAAATTATCTACAATACTCTTATTTTTTATTTCATAAAATTTGTTGACGGCGGATTTTGGTCTCAGGGTAATATTGGAATATCACTCCCGAGGAAATCCTCCTTCAACTGTAAATTTGTTTGGTTATGGGGGACCAAATGCAAACTTAGCAGAAAAACAGATAAATACACCAATCAACAAGGAGATTTAACGTGGTTCGGTGGATTTGGATCCGACCTACGTCCACGGGCACAAACAAGATGATACTTTTATTATTCAAAATGCGCTTCTCAAACCGTTCTTTGTGTTTTACAAGTTAGAGCTTGGTGATTCTGATCTCCACTCTACCTTGCTCTCAACTTGTTCCTCTTATTCTCTCTTTTTTGTTTTTTCCTTCTCTTCACTCTACCCTCCTATTTATAATGGTGAAGAAATCATATTCCTATTTGTACAAGAATTTCCTAGTTGAAACAATTTCATTTCCCATAAGGATTCCTAGTCAAAACTATTCCCTTTTTCCATAAGGATTCCTAGTCAAAAACTACATTTATTTCCTTTATCATACTAGGACATTGACTTACTAGTTTACCCCATGAAAGTAGGATAACTTATTATCTTATCTCATATGGATAGAATGCCTTATTTTCCCGATCATGTCTTGTCCTATGCTCGGTCTTCATGTGGTCGGTCATGATGGTCATTTGTGCTGAGAATGCTGCTACCGACCTGATAGTGCTCGGTCATCCGAACCAAAGTGGTCGGTTATCGGATCATAAAGTTCTCGGCCACTCACTCATGTGGTCGAGTCGGTATTAATGATCTTGACCAAGGAGAAATTACCCTTTTGCCCCTGTCGTGCTGTCTTAAATACCATAGTGCCTAAAAACACCATCAACATCTGTCCCCTAGTTCTCGGTAACAACGAGTTTGCGAGTTGATGCCGGGAACTATAAAAAAGATGGTGTGCCGATGAATTCGTCGGTGGTCACTCCAGGAATCGCAGAGAAAAATGCCTTGGCTGCAAATCTGGTCCTTCATGCCACCCTCATGTGCTCAGTCAACGAGGATCCCGATATTTACCCGTGGAGACAATGCTTTGCCCTTATGCTGACGACGACCGACTCGGTGGGACGTAACCCGACCCCGAGCTGAAATGAACACTTGACTCTGGGGGAATGTTACCTCCCCAGTCCAAAGGAGCATGCCTCGGTGGGACATAGCCCGACCCCGAGCTGAAAAAGGCACTTGGACCTGGGGGAATGTTACATCCCCAGTCCGAAGGGCTGACTCGGTGGGATATACCCGACCCCGAGTAGAAAAAGGCACTTGGACCTGGGGGAATGTTACGTCCCCAGTCCGAAGGGCTGACTCGGTGGGATATACCTGACCCCGAGCTGAGAAAGGCACTTGGACCTGGGGGAATGTTACGTCCCCAGTCCGAAGGGCTGACTCGGTGGGATATACCCGACCCCGAGCTGAGAAAGGCACTTGGACCTGGGGGAATGTTATGTCCCCAGTCCGAAGGGCTGACTCGGTGGGATATACCCGACCCCGAGCTGAGAAAGGCACTTGGACCTGGGGGAATGTTACGTCCCCAGTCCGAAGGGCTGACTCGGTGGGACGTGCCCGACCCCGAGCTGAACGACCCCGGCGGAATAAGATCCAGTCTCGAGCTGATGGTTCAAGGGGCCTTGGCGCCCGACTGTCTTTATGTAGTGGGCGTTTGAGTATGTCCCCTGTCTTTGAATATGTCTTTCAATTTTTATTTTTTTTTTTTTTTTAGAAAACGGATAAAAAAATGTTTTATTCATATTTGGGGACATACTGTCCTCCTTACAGTTCTTCTGCGTAATACTTTGAGAAAAAACTTTATATTTGGTTCATTGGTGGGCATTGTTTGATACCGACCGCCCATTTTGTAATCTCGGGGCCTGTTCCGTAAAGTTCTCTCTCCTCGGTTTCCTCGGTTGTTGTGAGTCGAGCACTTTTTTTCGGCCAAACGCCCGGGCCTCTGTATTCTTCTTCTTCTCCCTGGTTCCTTTGTCGTTTTCGACTGTCTTCTGCGATGCATAGAGTTTCTCGTGAGAGAGTTGCGAAGCAGCTGCGAGCTGTTTTCTGGCTTCCGCCCACAATTCCAATCCTTTCCCGGGTGGGGAATTTCAGTTTTAGGTGGTAGCAGGACATCGCAGCTTTCGTTTTCATCATGAAGGGTCGTCCGACGATGGCCTGGTAACTGCTCATGCAGTCTACCACAGTGAAGTCTGTCATGATCGTCCGGGTCCGGGGATGTGTCCCGACAGTTATTGCCAACTGTATTCTTCCCAGTGGGATAACGGCTGCTCCTCCGAAACCGTATAAGGGGGTGCTATCGCTGGTAAGGGTTACATATTCTACCCCTAGGTTGTCCAGCGCTTCTCTGGAAATTATATCCACTGCGCTCCCGGGGTCCACTAGGATTCTGTCTACTTCTGACCCGCTGATGACTGCCTTGATTATCAATGCATCGTCATGAGGGAAACTTACTCCTCGGGTATCCTCCTCGGTGAACATTATTGGTACTGACCGGCCTCTCGGTAGCCCTTTGCCCTGTTCTGTTTCTAAGATATCCGGTCCTCGGGTTCTGTTGTAATCTTTCCTTGACCGGTTAGAGTTTCCGGCCAGCGTTCTTCCTCCTGTGATGATATTTATTTGACGACCGCGTGCTCTTTGTCTGGCGGTCATGACCTCGTGGTCAATGTATTTGTTTAGGTACCCATTCCGTGCTAGATCTTCCATTTGTTCTCGCAGATCTTTGCATCCGTCTGTTGGATGTCCTTTGGAGTTGTGGTGCACACAATAAGCTTTTAGGTTCCTTTTGTCCGGAGGGAATCTCCTTTGATCGGGTTCTACCAAGAGGCCTTTCCCCTGGATCTCCATGACGATTTGTCCCAATGGTTTCTTCAGGGGAATGTATGCATCTTCCCTTACTACATGGTTCACTTGGGTCGGCGCCCTCCTCTCTTGATTGTCCCGGTGCAGTGGTTTGAATTCTTTGTGCTTTGGGGGTGGTCTTCTGGATTCTCTTTCTGTCCGGCGGGGGGCACCCTCCCTTGCGGTTCTTTCTTTGATGGTGTTCCCTTTCCGGGATGCTTTCTCTTCGTTCTCCAACAAAACGAATTTTCGGGCCACCTCCAGAGCGGTGGCGTAGTCCGGGGTGTCTTGGATCCTCAGGTGAGTCCACAACTTCCCGACCTTCAGACCTCCCTTGAGACTTTCTAGCACTTCCGATGACTCGTACGCTCCGACCTCGAGCACCAAATTGTGGTACCTTTCAATAAAATTCCTCAGGGGCTCATCATCCCCCTGCTTCATCAGTCTCAATTCTCCCACCATTTTCTTTGGGACGCATGCCCCTTTGAAGTGTCGTATGAATGACTTCCTCAGTTGTGCGAAGTTGCTGATGCTCCTTGGGGCTAGGCTTCTGTACCATAGGATGGCCGGTCCGGCCAGAGTTAGGGGGAAAACTTTGCATATGGCGTCGCCCGTTACTCCCTGTACTTCCATCAGGAGGACAAAGTTTTCGATGTGGGATTTTGGGTCGGAGTGGCCTTTGTATGGTGCCATGGTCGGCATGTTGAATCGCTTCGGGAACTGTGCTGACTTTATCTCTTCCGTAAGGGGAGACCCTTCTTCCTCGCCTCGGGTGTCTCCCGCGCAGATCTTGAGGCCTTCTTCCCATCTGGTCATCTCCTTTCTTAGCCAAGACTTTATTTCACGGGTTGTGCCCCTGTGTCGCCTTCTGTGTCCTTCTGTTCGCCTGTCGTTCCGGGCGTGGCGTTCTTTGAGCCCGGGGGTCTCCTGTACGTCTTCGCTATACTTTCTGTCTTCCCTCTCGGAGCTGTAAAATCTGTCAGAGGAGGAGTCGGGTGATTGTTCCTCCTCTTCTTCTTCCCATGTGTCTTCTGATCGTGGCTCTCTTCCTACCACTTTAGATCTTATCCCATAGGGTCCTCTCTTTCTAGGTCCCTCGTTTTCGCTTACTCTTTTCCCTCTCTCCCTATCTTTCCTCTTCTGTCCGGTCTCGGTTTCAGTTTCCTCGTTGTTTGCTCCTTCCATTCTTTCTAGTCGATCCATCATAGACCTCATGCCATCTTCCATTTTTTTCATCCAGTCTATTGCCGGACCTCCTGGTTGGTGATTTCCGTCCTCCGCCATTTGTCTTATCACGTGAACTGCTTTTTGTGAAGTTCCCCACAGACGGCGCCAACTGTTGACGGCGGATTTTGGTCTCAGGGTAATATTGGAATATCACTCCCGAGGAAATCCTCCTTCAACTGTAAATTTGTTTGGTTATGGGGGACCAAAGGCAAACTTAGCAGAAAAACAGATAAATACACCAATCAACAAGGAGATTTAACGTGGTTCGGTGGATTTGGATCCGACCTACGTCCACGGGCACAAACAAGATGATACTTTTATTATTCAAAATGCGCTTCTCAAACCGTTCTTTGTGTTTTACAAGTTAGAGCTTGGTGATTCTGATCTCCACTCTACCTTGCTCTCAACTTGTTCCTCTTATTCTCTCTTTTTTGTTTTTTCCTTCTCTTCACTCTACCCTCCTATTTATAATGGTGAAGAAATCATATTCCTATTTGTACAAGAATTTCCTAGTTGAAACAATTTCATTTCCCATAAGGATTCCTAGTCAAAACTATTCCCTTTTTCCATAAGGATTCCTAGTCAAAAACTACATTTACTTCCTTTATCATACTAGGACATTGACTTACTAGTTTACCTCATGAAAGTAGGATAACTTATTATCTTATCTCATATGGATAGAATGCCTTATTTTCCCGATCATGTCTTGTCCTATGCTCGGTCTTCATGTGGTCGGTCATGATGGTCATTTGTGCTGAGAATGCTGCTACCGACCTGATAGTGCTCGGTCATCCGAACCAAAGTGGTCGGTTATCGGATCATAAAGTTCTCGGCCACTCACTCATGTGGTCGAGTCGGTATTAATGATCTTGACCAAGGAGAAATTACCCTTTTGCCCCTGTCGTGCTGTCTTAAATACCATAGTGCCTAAAAACACCATCAACAAAATTATTTCATTAATTTCATAATACAACTTTGGAAACTTGTTAAATTAAATGATTTTATAATTTTTAATAAAAAAAATTTCATTGACTTCTATACAACTATATTTTTTTTTCAAAATCTGTATTAATAAAAGCTCTTTGTGAATATTTATTTGAAAAGATATACAAGTGACCTTAAATTTTATGAGGTTCCATACTAGCTATTAAAATATGACTCATATTAATAAAAGATAAAAAAAAATATATAAATCATATTATACAATAAAAATTAAAATTTATTTAAATTCGGAACCCATAATTTTGGGTTAAATATGAGGACCCAACCGACTGTCTGTGTCGAATTAGCTGAGCCTAAATCTCTATGTTATGATGGGGGATTGAATACAAACTTCATTCATGCTTTTGTAATAAATTGATTTACAGTACACTACTAATTTAACTAAAATAAAATAGGGTTTCCTAATTTCTGATTATTTTGGCATGCATGCTTGCTAATTTCTTGATGAGTCAAAAATCAAACTATAGAAAAAAGTCAACAGATCAGACGTTCACGGGCTTGCAGAGGAACATGAGAGATGACGTGGAAGCATCGCATTCACTCAGCGGTCTATCACCGCCACCAACGCCAAGCCTCTCGTAATAATCAACGCAAAACAAAGAGAGCGAGAGCTGCAATTCAGCCCGAGTCCACATTCTTTTGACTCGGTGACTCGTGGCCAACTTGGCAAGACGACTCAGCAGGGGACGCAAGCAGACCATGTAGAGCCGCTTGTAGCCACCGAGAGCGATGACTACGGGGCGGACGCTTGAGGGAGGAGGAGAGGACACGTGGCGGAAGCAGAGCTCTTCCCAGAGAGAATCACTGCGGGCAAGCGTGGACCAGAGACGGCAGACGCAGGCGGCGACGCAGAGGGAGCGACCGTCAAGTCGTTTGAGGATTTCGATGAGAATGTCTATGTCGTCGTTGATGAAGAACTTGGGTTTCTTTTGTTTTTGTTTTTGTTGCTGCTGCTGCATGGGAATTATTTTCTGGTGGCTTTGCACCATTATGTGTTAAAGCTGATCTTTGACAGAGGGATTGAGAGAGAGAAAGGCAGAAGATTGTGAATGTGTTGAGAGGTTAAAGAAATGAAGTGGGTATTTATATATGTAATTTTTGTAGGGTAATGTGAAAATTTAAGGGCTTTGACTTGTGTTGCAAGTGAGAGATAGAGTTTTTAAGGGTATTTTTTGTAATTATAATAGTTAAATTTTTGATTAAATGGGGAAAAAAATTTTTTGCACAAAAAGTAATAGGTAAAAATGTAACAATGACCCTCTAATTTTTACGTTTTTTTATTTCAGTCCTCTAACTTTTATTTTTGTCAATTCAGTCCTCTAACTTTCAATTTTTGTCAATTCAAGGCTCCGTTACAAATTCGCCGCTACTGCTGCCAAATTATTATTTTTTCAAAATTAAAAGAAAAAAAAAAAAAAGGAACAATCGTTCCCCTTCTCTGATTCAGAGAAAGGGGATCCCCTTCTCCGGATGATCCCATTCTCTTCCTTTTTTTTTTTTTTTTAAATTTCCGAAAAAAAAAATTAAATGAAAACGGCGTCGTTTTAGCAGCAGTAACGGCGAATTTGTAACAGAGCCTTTAATTGATAAAAATTGAAAGTTAGATGATTGAATTGACAAAACTAAAAATTAGAGGATTGAAATGAAAAAACGTGAAAATTAGAGGGTCAGTTTTGCATTTTTGCCAAAATAATAAATACTCTTCATGTTAGTAGGGGTGAATCAAAATTATATCACTAAAAAGTCAAAATTTTCATTAATTTATAAGATATATTTAAAAAAAAATCATGGCCCTGCCCTTACTTGTCTGTATGTGGCTCCACCACTGAATGTAACCAACTAACATAAGACCTATGTGGTTCAATTCAATATATCTACTGTTTTTTGGTGGGTTTTCGGCACAAATGAACACATGGTAAAATATTATTTGTTTGTTATATAAATAATGTGGTACCTTTTGAATTAGTAAATATTTTTTCTTACAGTTGATAAATCATAAATTGTGTTCTTACTTGGTAAGCAAGTCATGAACTTCAGGTTTGGGGCTATACAATACTATGTATTTGTGAATTATACAATAAAAATATCTTGGTACTTTTTATGATTTTGACAAAATAATAGGTATCATATAATTTTTTCCATAATCGTATATGTTGACTAAAATAATCTTAAATTCCAAGTCACATTTGTATTTGTTTACCAACACTTTACAACTGTGCTTTAAAAGTTATCGCCACTTAACGACAATCTCAAACATAACCTAAAAGTGACAGTAACTGAATTGCAAATTTAACCTTAATTAGTGAAAAATAAAAAAGATTAGGAGTGTGCATGCATTGTGAGAGAGGCTTTGGTGTTCATATTGTTAGTAAATAGTAAATACTAGTAGTAAAGCTAAAAGATTTGGGAAGTATGTTTTTGACGTTGATGAAAAAGTGATTGATTGATTTATTTTATAAATGTTTATTTGTGTTTGTTAGGGAGAGAGTCAAAGATTTCATGCTAACGAGAGAGAGGTGGGAGTATCGAGGAGAGAGAAGAAGGTGCCAAACGAAATGGTCCAAAGTTAATAACTCTTACCAATATATATATATTGCTTTTTGAATATTTGTTTTCGGGCTATGCATATATAGATTTGTTGTTTGTTCTTGTTTGTATTAATATTTTCAATACTTTGTTCTTTTCTCCTAATTTAGGGCCGTTGCGTGAATGAATTTCACTAACTTCTGAGACCTACAGTTTTATTTTTCCATGCTTACATACACATGGTCTGTAACTCTATATTTTGTGTTTACATATTTAGCCGGTGGTCCACTTTTTAAAGACTAGTTAGTGTTGTATATTTTAACTTTGATACCCACCCTTTTTCCTTATGGTTTTATTCTTGATTTTGGATTTCCAACTAGTTGAGGTGCTCAACCCTTAGAAGTACATTATCAATATTCATGTCTTCATTTGCACACTTTAGTTCATATATCATTTGTAATGATTTAACTCAACTAGTTAGATATTATTCACATTAAAAGCATTTGTTGGCATACTTCGACTGTGATGACCTGACCCAACATATATTAAATATCAGTATAGTCCAACTAGCTAGATATCGGTCTAGCCCTCATCCTCAAGTTATCCTTTGGTAAATGACATATTTTTGATATAATTTGTTATGATCCAACTCAACTAATCAAATATTATCCATTTTTGAATGAAATCCTGCCAGCCTCACAACCCAGCCCCCCTTACGATGTTCTCATTTGGAACACTTAGACTCTGGTACCATTTGTGATGATTCGCTCTGCTCATGCTATCCTCGTTGGCAAATGACACACTTCACCTCTGATATCATTTGTGATGACCTAACTCAACTATCAGATATTTTTCCATTTGAAACCTTCTAGTTCAACAACCCAGCCCCTTCACATTGTCTTTGTTGGCACACTTTGGCTCTGATATCATTTGTAATGATATGATTCAACTTGTCATATATTGTCTGTTTTGGAAGCCTACCAGCCCAACAGCAAGCCTTCGATTTTGTTCTTGGTACGGATTGAGAAATTTAAGTTTAGACAAAAGTCTCCAACTAATTGAGGGACTCAACCAGCATCTCTCTCAAACAATGTGAAATTTTATATTAATAGTTCTTCAACATAGTCATCTATACATTTTAAAACATAGATTTAAAATTAAATAACATCATCTAATTAATATTTAACATCATTTTATAACTAAATTGCAATATATATTTTGATTTCAAATTGAGATATATTTTTGCTGAAGCAGAATGTGAAAGTTAATAATTATTTTTCAAAAAAGTCATATCAAAGAATCTTATGCTTTTTCCTCTTTAAATAATAATGTAACTTGGGTGCTTTTTCCTGTTTAAATAATAATGTAACTTGGGAACATAAGAATATGTATGAGACCAAATAATAATGTAACTTGTGATCTGGGGGGGGGGGGGGGGGGGGGCTGTCGTTATTTGGTTGTGTCATGGGTGTTGGATTGTGGATCAGAAAGGAAACCCCTAAAACCTCTGAGACAGAAAGCATATAATTTAATATAATATCAATAAGATATATAAAGGTTTGAAATTGATATTAGATTGGTAAATTTCTCTTTGTTGTCACTCTGTGCCCCACCAATATTTTTTTCATGGGGAGTTGTTTTTTATTGTGTTGGAGACTTGTTTCTTGGACACATTCAAGAAAGTATAGCAACCTGAGAGGAATTTGATAATTGCAAGATTACAAGAAGAAACTCATGTAAAAAGTTGGCAAAATATTTCACATTTTCACTCAATTCCCCATCCACTATCATTTGTACTTTGCTCTTGTAAAGTATGTGCCACAGGCCAAGGGGTCAACTTGCACAGAAGATGAGAAAAAAAAAAGTTTTTACCCTTTTCATCAATTTGAACAAACACACACAAATCATAAGAAGTTGGGAAAAGAATTGTGGATTAAGCAAGCAAAAACAAACAAGGAGATAAAAGGTGAACAGATAGGATCCATAAAAAAGCAAACAATGAATTTACAGCCATGAGAGTTCTCTTCTCTAACTGCTCTCTTAGCTTGAAGTGAATTGTATCATGGAATCTGGAGTTTTAATATTTTTAGAATAATTTTTTGGTTGAAATGGTTGTATGTTTTCTATGTGGCCTTGTGTTATTGTTTCAATGGAGATTAGGAGGTTTGGATGGCAATTCATTGATTTTTGGGCTACTTTTAGAAGGAAACTTCTAAATCAATCAACTTAAAAAAGGTAAAAAGTGATTATGAGTTGACAGGATTTTACAGTTTTTGAGTGTTAAATACTTTAATATAAAACAGCATAATTAAAACCATTTCACAGATTTAGCTCTGATAAAATTAAAATGTGATAAATTTTGAAGGGTCCGTTAAGAATTGAAGCGTCATGGCTTTTAAACCGTAATTATAGCGAGATTAATCATTGAGGTAAAGATGAACTCTTCAATGGAAGTGCTTTAACCGCTTAGTTCATTAGAGATTCATGGTGATTTTATTACCGTACGTAAACGCACACATCGTTCAAGTAATAAAATGATAAAAAGACGGATGTCGAATTCATATGTACTTATTATTAATCTTATTAAAAATAAAATTAGACTTAACTTGACTAAAACTAAACATTTGATGTAAGAGATAGTTGATTAAACTAATAAAATAAAAATAGAAAATTTATATTACTTTGGAAAAGTTTGTGAGATTAAGAATTTAAGGTTGCAAGACTCTTGCGATGGTCGGGTAGGAAACGCCTAATTTAATTCAATTACCTATATTCTTATGATAATTAATTTAAGTCAAACTCATTAAGAACAAGTTCTAAAATTAGCTACGCATGCTCTGCAGGTATATTCTCATCATGCACGTAAATCTATTCAGTAAGAATTACGATCACGCGCTATTATTCACAAGGTTAAACCCGAATTCATTTTTCCAAGTTCTAGGGGTTTACCACACCTATTCTATTGTTGGCCAGATAATAAAATGCATTAAAAACAGAGAATAATAAATAACTCAGAACATTACACAAAAGAATAAAAAGATGTAATTTAAATTATATTAATGTGTTTTTGATCCATTACAACTCTAGACTAATGAATTAGTTACACATGATATTCAATAAACAAAACCAATTCATTATTGCAAGCCAAGAATCCATAAATATAACTAAAAGTGATAAATGATAGAAAAGAACTCGTGATGGGGTTATCGTTTTTAATCTTCAGTACTGGTTGAGAATCAAGTTCTTACCTTACTCTGGGTGTTTTTATCTGTTTCATGGTCTCCAAAATTATGACATTTAGGGTTTAAGAAGAACTTGTTCTTTTAAAGAGGCAGGTGAGAGCTTTCATTCTTAATAAATAAGAGTTCTTTGCGTATGATGAGTGGTAATTATATCACTATTTCCCACTCATTTAACTTAATATTTTGTATAGTTTCTTGAGTTTTGTGAATATTTTGATGTGTTTTGTGTTATTTTATAGATAAATAAAGTTTCAGGACATTCTGGAGGTGATTTGGGACCAAAATAGTGAAAATTGAAAAAAAGGGCATTTTGGTAATTTTGGCGCGTCGCGACGCCTAACATGCACCAAGACTTGCTAACATGCGCCGGGTCCACAAGTCAGAATCTGAGAAGTTGACTTTGCTAACGTGTGACGTGCCACGTGTCACCATCACAGCCGATCTGCTAACGTGTGCCGTGCCACGTGTCATCATCCTACGGTGCCGATAGTCGCCATCGCCACGTGTCGCCACGTGTCTGCCATGTCATCATCCACATCACCAGTTGACTGAGTCAAAGTGCCACGTCATTGCCACGCCATCATCAGCCAATCACATCGTGCCACGTGTCACCATTCTATGGTGCCGACAGTCACAATCTCCACGTGTCGCCACGTCAGCTCAATTATTGACTCACTTATCCGCAATTGACACTTGGCAGATAAGAATATGAAATCAGCTAATCACGAGCCGCCACGTGTCGCAATCATTGAGCTTCCAGCCGCCTTGCCACGTGTCACTTTATCACCTTATCCAGAATCCCACGCGACGAACCAGAAGCTACCACGTCGACATTCACGCGCGTCATGACGCGAGCTGCGCGACGCCGACCCCCTACTGACACCTATAAATAGAGCTTGAAATTTTAGTTTCAGATGTACCTTCCTCTCTAATTTCTCTGATGTAAATAAGGAGTTTTCTATCTAGTTTCTTTTAAATTTTAGTTTTGTAATTAATTTTAATTACGTTCTGTAATAATAGTAATTTACTTTCTTTACTTTTTACAGTTTTTACTATTCACCATGAGGAGGTAACTTCCCCCTGCTAGGGTGAAAGGTAATTCTTTTACTGTTGCTATTTAGATTAATCTACCTTAAATATAATATATTCACTATTTAAAATATTGACTTAAAAATGATACCGCTATATTGGTCGGTTGGTAATTCATTTTAATATGGTTTAAACCTGACTAATCAAGGATACCGCCAGATTGGTCGGTTGGTAATTAAATTTTCTAACCGCCTATATGGCATGTTTATTTTGGTTCCGCCTTTATGGCTGATTGGACTTAATTTGACTTAATCAGGTTACCGCCTATATGGACGGTTTGTAAAATAATCACAAGTTAATATATTATATTAAGGGAGATATCTAAATAGTAAATAGTAAAAGTTGATCCTTTTTACCTTATCATTTTATTTTATTGTAATTTACTTTTCAGCTTTTACTTTACCGCAATTACTTTTCAGCATTTTTACTTTATGTCTTTTACTTTTAAGTTTTTACTAGCCCTAGTTATGTGTCGTAGCTAAGTTAGTTATCTGGGGTTGTGATGAATTCAAATATCACCAGTTTAAAATGGGTTATTTTATAGTTGGGTAATTTAAAGGTTTACTTATTAAGTCTTAAGCTTAATGCTTCTTGTTGTCTGATCACCAATAAGATTGATGTGGTAAATCTAAAATAAACTTGACAAAGGAATTTTAGGTTTCAGCCTTAGACTTAATAGCCCACGATCTTCCTTGATGATAGATAACCCTTTAATAGATTTTCTTACAGGATAGACATATACCTGTCGGGCGGGGGTAGCCATAATTAGAACTTAAACTTAATGAATCCAGATAATTTGGTTGACATAGACATATGGTTCAATTTGGTTAAACTGGGTATTTGCGTCTGACCATCGACAGAGGCTTTCGCATAATCTAGTGTTCCAGGTTAGTAAACTGATTTATTACACAAACATGAAATAACCACTTCATCTTTTAAAAG